>WMED01003535.1:5074-17623 GCA_019650415.1 Pipa parva
CCCCCCCCCCCCCCATATTTCTTATTTGATACCAATTCTGTTAATCCTTAGGGCAAAAAAATTAAAGTCCAGACATTATTTTAAAAAATCTGCCATTTTTGATAAGCAAATTAGTTTGCATAGAAAAGCCAGGGAAGTTCTAAATGTCAGATGGATTTTTCTTGTGTTGAGGCACCTTTTTCCACTGTGATGGATTTATTCATTATCTGAAACTATTCTGATATGTTTGTAGTTACTCTCATAGCTGAGAGTAAAAGTGTTTGAGAACACTGCAGAAAGTGTTTGGGAGCATACCAAGGTGAGCACCTAGCCAACACTCCACTCTGCTCTACAGTCCAATAAGTGGCTTTGCTGAGCCTGAGTAACTACCTAGCTGCTCCACCACTCCTGGATTGGACAACTATTGGTAACAAAGACTTTCCTCAGTTAGGTGCCCTCTCCAGAAATTCCTGGAAAATTGTGAGTGTAATTCTTTACAGTTTGAACCAACCGACTAGAATTTACAAACTAAATATGAATTACCCTGTGGGTATTTGCTCAACAAAATCTCTTGGCTAGTGTAATTCAGCACCAAACAAGAGCCCTGTCAGTTGGTCATCAAAGGGTTGACTCCAATCACCATTTGGTGACTGAAACCAACCTCATTCTTAGCATCTGCAGTGGGATTTATAGCCTTGTTAGGTGTGAGGGGGGTCCACTCCAGCCTTTGCTTTCAAACACAAACTATATGTCAGTTATTGATTGACCTTGATCATTATTATGTGTCATGAGCCAAACCAATGATCATTCCTTTGCTTCCTGTCTCCACATTAACATGGAACCTGAGCTTCAGCCATTTTTTACTGTTTCAAGCTCTAGCTTCTGTGGTGCAGTATTCCATTTTTTTTCAGTGTTGCATGTTCCATAGCGGTGTTTTTTTTTTTCTTGCACTGCACTGTTACAGGTTTCTGTGCGGTAGTATTGGAGTCTCTAATGCTGCATTGTTGCAAGCTCTTGTGCTATAATTATACCTCGCTCTTCTGTACTGCATTGTTTCACCAGTGGGGATTAACCTGGGGTCCACTGCCTGGAGTTCCTTTACTGCAAAGTCAAAGTTCACTTGTGGGTTTAAGAGTGAAGAGCTCCTTTGAGTTTGTGCTGCTAATCTCACTGCAGTTAGGGGATTCACTCTCAGTAGCATACCATACAGCATATTAACCTAATTAGTAGCATAAAAATGAAGGCATTAGCTCCTACAAGGTCATATATCTCTTTCTGAATATACATTTACCCATGTAGGATTCTCTAAGTCCATCTCTTTCATCACATCCTTGGCTCAAAAGCTTCCTGCCTTATATCTTCCATAATTATATTTCTTATGATTCACCGGGATGTACTTTGTTAAATGGATGCCCACTTTCTTATTTCAAACAATGTTGTCTTGCCCATCTCAGTCCAGAACTGGCAGTATTGTCATTCACAATGAATGCTTGGATCAAAATATGACTCCCTGCCAACTGAATAATGTTTTATTTGTTATAATAACTATGATTAAGTTCATGCTTTTCTTATTTTCCAAATAATGTGATAAGTTAATCCATTTAATACACAAAACAAAGTGCTTGTCCAGTGTTTAAAATACCATCATAGGTTAGCATTTGTAACTCCTTCATGTTTATTGGAGATATTGAAACAGCTCTCATTTTTTTAAAAACTCAATAGAATAGAATAGCTGCATGGTTTCTTTAGAAAGATGAAGTTGAGTAAGGGTGATTGTGGAGGGCAGTCGATACCCCATGCCCTTCTTTGGTCTTCAGGATGTTCTTACAAAGCTTTGACGTGTTTTGGGTTATTACCCTGCTACAACATAAATCATATTCTACAAAGACACAAACCAAGGGCTTAGCATGCCTTATGAATAAAGTAGCATTCTTTTCCTTCAGGGTGTAGTCTAATCAGGTGTGGATAGACAAAACAACATGCTTGAATATCTTACCATCATGTTTCAATATTGTTTTGTTACATTGCTGTATCTATATTTTCACCCTCTTTTGTTGTTTCCTTATCTAAACCCTTCTGCTATTGCCACAAAACCTAGATTCATCACTAAACAATATTTTTTTTCCAGTGATCTTCTGAGAAATGTTTGTATATCAGGTGATTAGTATACTTTTTATTTCTTCCTGAGAAGACCAATACTTGCCAGCTTTCTTTTGACAGCGATGTTTGGAGTTTCTCGTACTTTACTCAGCACATTCTTTATTTCAAAAACAAAGCAACCTAAGCAATTCCATGAAAGCGTACACACACCATATAAGGATAAAAAAAAAAGGAAGCAAGTTTAGTTGAAAATGTAAAAAAAAATTAAACACTACAGATGCACCCAATTCAAACACCATAATACCAAATAGTACAATGCAAATATCTACCATGGTAGGGACAAGTTATCCTAGAAATGAGCAGCAAAATAATGGAATTAAAGGGACGTATTTTCCAAATAATGTGAATTAGACTGAGTGTATTTTTTGCTGTGACGGAGTGAATTATATGAGCATTGTCATCAATAATAGGCATATTCTATGAAATGATGTCATCTTTTACATAGATCTGTTTAATGGAGACACTAAAACTATTTCTACATACTGGCACAATTTTTATATAGACTTATGAAAGGACAGTTGTCACTGGAGAATGTTAACATAAATGACAATTGTTGTTTACAATAATTTTAATGGCAGACAATTCCTCTCTCATGCTGGCACTTGGTCACCACATTGAGGTATGTGATGGAAGAATATTAACAGAAGCCCTGGAGAAAGCCCCCCCAATTCACCACTTTTATTTGTAAAATCTGTATATTCACCCACCTTTGACAAATGAAGAATGAAGGATGAGGACGGAATCTTCCTAAAGGCACTGTTCACTGTGGAGTGCTTCTGTATCACAATATAGTTAGACCATAATGCGGGAACCACAGTAGTCTAGTCATCAATCTTTTTATTTTGTTATAAATTATTTGGCCAGGATGCACTTTATCAAATACCAGTGATACATGCAGTTCAAGATCCTTAAGTGTAGTGTTGAAGTCCACTCACCCACAATTCACCAATCCAAAAAGTTCATTGCAAAATCTAAAAAATGTTCATAGCACCTCCTTTCAGCCTGTGCTCCGCTCATGTGTGAGGTAAACCAACCACAGGCCTGGGTGACTGAGTGAGGATACCTCCCCTTGTTTGAGTACTCTTATTTTAGTAACATCAAACAATATAATTTGCAAATAAGAACTGATCTATATTCAGTAGACTTTTACTGTGTTACTATTAACACTGAGTAACAGGTGGAATATCAGTGGAATTGTGCAATGACATCAAATGTAAGGTTTAGAAGCAAGCCAACTCCATTATTTTCCACAGAAATACCAGATGTGCACTAGGCATGCATACACAAGCACGTGAAAAAATAATGACATTTCATTTTCAATATACAGATATTATCTTCATTTCAATAGTATTGATAAATGATCTAAAATATAATGCACATTTACATTTGTGGTCCATTTCATGGTTTAAATATAAAAACACATTTCACATGCAAGTGATGGTATATAGTTAGCAAGGATCTTGGAGAAAATGGTCTTACTAAAAAATATTTTGTTTATGTTGAAATAAGTGATCACTAGATCGGGTCTAGATTGAAATTGCCCTCCGAGGCCTTCAGAAAAGTTATAAATCCTTAAAAACTTGCCAACAATCATTCCACTGTCTGGCAGATTATCTTACTCACTCTGTCCAAGCAAGTTTGTAAAATATTAAGTGAAGACTCCAAACTATATTGCAAGGACCTACAAGTAGCTTTTGCCATTATTGTAAAGTTTATGAGTCTACTATTTAAAGAGGTTACACTAATTAAATGACATGGGAGGTGCAGCAACAAAAAATATTTTTCCCATATGGAAAGAAAATTTGGGCAATTCTAACGTTTAGCAATGAAAACATAGGGAAACTCAATTTATTTTCAAACAACAAGCTCTAGACAGATGTTGCAGAAATAATTAATTTGGCCACAGTGACAGAAGTGGTTGAAAAAAAAAGTCACTAATAGAATCTTGTATCAACAGTAAGCACTCAGCAGGGTGTTAGAAATATTATTGTTTAGTGCAGCATCAGGACCTAGAAAGCTCATCATCACAGACTCCACTATGAAATCGTAATAGTAATAGTGGGTGTTTAAAGCTAATTTGAGTCCATCTATTAGAAGATTTATACTTATGTAAAAGGTGACCTTTTGGACGATATTCAAGATATTCTTCTTGAATGGCAAAGTCAAAGCACAAATCTAAATACAAATATAATGCTGAAGTGGTTGACCTCTGCATGCAAGAGATCCCTCAGACATGAAATAGCTGGTATAATATACCATAGGAAGGTAAGAAACAAAATTCAGTTAGCCAATGGCAGACAGGTAAGTAGTAGCAGGCAGTAGCAGGGCACTAGGAACAGGCAAGGAAGCTGGATACAGGACTAGGAACTAGAGCAGTGATGGCCGACCTTTTGAGCTTGGTGTGTCAAAAATCCAAGTATAACTCGGGTGGTGTGTCACTTTGAGAAAACCCCCTTTTTTTTTTTTGAAGACAGGACAACTCTCGTAGTGAGCGCACAACACTAACAGCACCATGACGTGTGTCAGCAAAAATGTCTTGGTGTGTCACCTCTGACACGCGTGTCATAGTTTAGCCATCACTGAACTAGAAGGACACAGGAGACTAAAGTGAGGAAGACATTCTGGCAACGAGTGGCTGTAAATGTCAGCTTTTAAAACGGCCACTGGCAGGATAGGGAGGGATGTTCTGACGTGTCGTTGCTAGGCAATGACACATCATTCAAAAAGAGCTGCTGGCCTCCCACACATAGAGCCCACTGTCCAGACACAGCGGAGGAGACTAGCGAAAACAGAGATGCCGCTGGATCGCGGTGAAGGTATGTAACACACCAACAAAAGGTTGGGCACTGATTTCCTATTTCAAGGGGCCCTGGCCCTGAAACATTGTGTTGAATTCACTCTGTTGCATGATGTCAGTGTGATAAAGTGGAGAAAATTTTCATAGTGTTCTCTTCCAGCACTCTCATTAATGGAATGTCAGAAGGGTAGACAGTTATAGCAGTCTGTTGGGGGTACTCAGATCAAGACCATATTTCTTTCTTACACAGAAGGAACTATTTCAGGTGAATTCATCAACAGGGGCAAAGTTTAAAGAGGTCTGGTAACACATAGCAACAAATCAGAGGTTGGCTTTCACAATTCATAGCTCTTTGTTACCAGTGAATGCTAACTTCTGGTTGGTTGCTAAGGGTTACTAGACCTCTGTAAATGATTGGTGAATTCCTGTTTGTCTGTAATATTTTGTATTAATAAATAATTGCAAAGTAAAATCATTTGAGCCACTTAGATCTTTATATAATGTTTGAATGAAGACCAAACGTACAGTATACGTCAAGAAAAAAACAAGGTAAGTACCGTACATGTTTCTTCATGAATGTGTGCAAGTATACAGTATATATATATATATACACTGTATATACAGTATGTGCACAATACCAGAATTCCATACAAACATATGTAGCAGTTGCTTATATATATATAAGCAACCTTGTGTCCTTTACCTGCTGCCTACTTCTGAAAATATACTCTTATTGCCTTATAAGACAGTTTCTTTAAGCTTTGAAACAGAGTGTTCCATTAACCCACCTACACTGAATGATAAGACAATAAAACAATGATTTAGAAGACTTTATTTTAATGTTCAAACAGTATAAAAAGCCTTTACAGTTATTAAAGAAATTGTAATATTACAAACCACAGGTAACCCATTTTCATGACAATGATTTCACACACACACAAATATTTTATAGCAATAAAATATTTTAGAAATAAATGTATAGCAATCAGTACGGTGTGAAGAAACCAGCTGTAAAAGAAAAAGTTTAACAAAAAAAACTTTCTAAACAAAGATTTTCATAAAAATATTTTAAACAATTCTATTATGAAACATGCATATCATTTAAAAAAAACATACATATAAATCTCTATGTATTCTTCTGAAATTGTGTCAATGCTTTGTACAGATAACATTAGAACTGGTAATATCTTTATCTAGCTTCCTAAAACTACACAAACTATGCGAAGTCTAGGATCACTTAATTCTGTTGATCTAGCTAAGAATGATCACATTTAAGCAATCATTTTATTTAAATCCTCATGGACAGATCTATTCAGTTCCTTCATTTTAGGAGGATTCTTTAAATCTAGAATTCAACATATTATTAGCAACCAATGAGTACTGAAATATTCATCTTTTCTGAGTATGGGACCAATGGTCTTTAAACTAGCTTATTTTATTGTACTGAGTGTCTGAAACAACTTGCTGAGATTCACTTCTGAGTATCCACTCAGTGAAAGTGCTTGGTCAACTGTGCTCTTTAACTTCTTGTATAAAACTTCCGTCTCTTGAAAATGCTTCTTTTTTAGGTGACCTGCAAAGAATATAAAAATGTACTTTAATGTGCTTTTCATGTTGTAGTATGTAGCTGAAATGTAACAAGAAATAATGCATTTTACAAAACTTTTCTTGAACAAACATGCACATCAGCTTGCTGACTTAAGATTGTAAGCTCTACAGGGCAGGGACCTCCATCCACTTGTGTCAATCACAAACTGGCACTTAAACTGATTTTATGCTTGTAAGTTACTCACTTGCAATGTGTAATGTACTTTTCCCACGTCTGTATTGTACTTGTATTCAATGTTCCCTCTAATTTTGTAAAGGCTGTGTGCGCAAGAAATTTCGTATGTGCAAAATTATAAGCCTAAGTAAATAATTGTGTAATACATATATATTTAAATACAATTTTAAAGCTTTAAAATACAAATTGTTTGTGCGCACCATTTTAATCTGTGTGCACTGGTTTGACGGGTCATGTGCGCGCGCACACGCGCACAGCTTAGAGGGAACATTGCTTGTATTGCTGAATTGTACAACAACTTGCGTAAATTTGTGGCACTTTATAAATAAAATTATACATTCATACATCAAGGAATATCTTGATTTACATGGACACAAGCAGATTTGTTTTTCATAAGTTGATGCCATAGAATGAAAGTTTGCACTGCAATACAGACAAACATAACAGTAACTTCAGCTTCAAACAATGTCAAAATATGAATTCTGTTTTGTAATCTTAACTAAAATGTTAACACCTAAAAACTTTATGCATAAGAAAATATATAGCAGTAAAGCACCATAATAGTTTTTTGCACATACTTTCTCCTTTAGCCAGTGCAACAATGACCCTATTAAAAGGATAGTAACATCCAAAAAAATAAAATACTTCAGTGCATTTATAGTTAATATATATATATATATATATATATATATACAGTATATATATATATATATATTCAATTTGTGCTTCAAAATTATAAAATTGGGGTCTATAAAATGTGATATTTAGCTTTAAAAACTGATTTTCTGAATATGTATTATCTAAAGCAATATAGAAAACATTGGGTGAGATTGGGAGGGGATTGTCAACATATACCAGGGGTGGACAAAGTTTTCTTCTATTGGGCCTGTTTAATAATCTTCAACTATGGGGCGGGCTGGTAATATACCCGGACTGTAGTCTGCCTACCCCTGACATATACAATGTGGTTGCCATCAGTAAAGACAAGAAGAGATTGGAATAACTGTCATGCACTTAACATAAATTATAGCAATTTTATAAGTGGATATTAATGGACGCAGAACAGTTCCACGACTATATAAAAGTAAGAGGCTTGTAGCCATGGCACTCTAAGGTGACTATTTAATATCCCTATAAATTACAACATGGGTACATTACCATTAATAATGCACAGTTTTGACAGTGTAGCCATGACAGTTTTGGAAAACAAAATAAAATACATTTACACCTTAAAAGCTATTTTAGCATTTGACAAGCTAAATAATGCTGAAAAAACAGCTTTTCTCATTTCTGTTCCATAATTCCCATGATGCCATGTCACCCATGGCAGAAGAACAAGTTAATAATGTAATTTTTGTTTCAATGAAATGCACTGTAGTGTTACAGTGTTTCAGAAATTATGTAGGTTAATGCCAATTTCCCATGATGCAATTTAAGGTTATTTAGTCACAAAATAGAAACTGTTGTAGACCCGACAACGTAGTTAACTCCTCCTGTTGTCATTGTATCACAGAAAATCCTTTGCAGCCCCGTAATGCTGTTTTAGAACATACATGAATACAAATCCTACAGTTGGAAAAATGCAGAGGCAGTTAGTAGAAGATTAATCATTAGCATGATTCAAAATGATGTTTTTAAATATCAAGTTAAGGTTGCTTTAAAGGAGAACTATAGTCAGATTAAATCTTTACATATGCAGTACTATACTTTAGTGAGAAATGTTTCTCCCCAGTAGATATTTCATTTGAAGCTTGTTGATAAATAACAGAGCACTGCTAAACTCCCACACCAGGACATGTAAATAACTGTTAAACACAAGAAGAAAAAGCTGCCTGACTGCTATTGGTTAAGCAGTGTGCTGACCTTTTGGCCTCATTAGCCATGATTTGTTTGCATTCCTGGAATGCAGGAGATTAACTTTTGCACAGGTATTATGTTACACATTAGGCAAAAACATTCAGGGGAGAGTACTGTTTCATGGAAAACTGGCTGGTACATGTCACACACACACACATTTCCTGGAGTGGGAGTTTCCAGTGCTGCTGTTTCATCTGAAGCAGTATAATTTATTACTTATCTACTGGGGAGAAACGCTTCTCACCAAGGTATAGTAATGCATATATAAAGATGTAATCTAACTATAGTTCCTCTTTAAGTTATAATCAGATAGTTTGGATGTCGGTTTAAAGGTTATAATTTACAGTAAGTTCCATGTACTTCCTGTGCTCCTTTATTGTAGGAGAATTGAGAATATATTGCGCATGAATGATCAGCTGATAAAGTTTGTGCATTCATACCTAATGCATTAAGCCTGGTCTTAATGAAGAGAAGGCTGATAATACAACACTGTTGTATTGTGTATCTGTTAGTGACAATTACTAGGCTGTATTTTGTTAAGAGCTTCATTATTTCATTCAGGGCTTATGCAACAAAGTTGGTTAAGTGTTTACAAGTTTACCCAATTGTTGCCAACTGATAGTATACTGAATAACAATTGTGACATAGCATATAGCAAAGATGTGCAACTGCATCAGCCACTGATGTTGACATAAGTAATCACAAAAAAAAACCCAGAAAGGAAATTAAATGATTTTACAGAGAAGATAATGTAGAGTATTTTTAATACAAGCAAAATTAAAATTATTGTGGGGCAAACAGGCTTTCAATTGGGAAATGAAATAGAATATTTTGGTGTCAAAACAAGCTGTAATGTGTCAAGGCAGTTGCAGCTTATTTTCCTGTTCATATTAGCATTTCAAAGAAACTGCTATCTGTAGAAAACAAAACAGGAGACAAATATGGATATACCAACTATGGTAATTTTAATTCTTCTTCAGCAAATTGCTAATTGGGTATTGATGTGTTAAGATCATGCACACAGGAGTACAGAAGCTTCAATTAGTTGAATTCCTCTGTCTATTTGGAAAAGTAGAAATTATCTATTCTGCTAAACTATACTGGAAATTATTTATTAGGCTTTTTTTAATGGCAAAGTCCTCAGTTTTAAAAAGTTTATTATGAACGTACTACAAAAAGGACAAAAAACCCTAATCCCCCCCTTGGTGTAAATGAAAAAGAGTGGCATTGCATGTGTACTTATCAGTTACATCATAAAATAATGTTGCTGCCAATCACTGTCTAAAAACAAGATTTTTAGTCTGCAGAACTGATATTAAGCTCTGAGATAGCTTAGATGCAGTAAATATGTGCTGAGAAGTTTGTGTAGTTTTTTTTATTTTGGAACATACACTATCCCTGAAGTGCTATGCAAACCACAAAGAAAAACCCTAATAATCCCATCAAAGTCGAGATGGAGAAATTTACACTAATTTTCAAGAGCTAATTAGGGACAGTAGGAAAACAATTGGCATAACCATGTGGTGAGACTGTATGGAAAAAAAACAACCTGTGGAACAAGCGCAACAAAAATTGCACTAATAGTGCATTAAAATTAAACTGATGGTAAAAGAATATAGATGCCCAGAAACAATATCAGTTCAAAAAAGATGGTGTGAAAAGGTGTGTTCAAACAAGAAACACAGCAAAAAATCCCAGTGCAAGGTGATGTGAATCCTCCAAATGGTAGTCCAAACTGCTTACCAGATACATGAAACAAAACAGCATAAAATGCAAAAGTGTGGTATGGAAGAATTTCAAATCACTATCAGCGACTCAGGAGCTGCCATCCACAATCCATAAGTGTGAGTTAAGACAATGAGAGAGAAGATACTTCCATAGTGTGATATCGTTAAGTGGAAAACTTTATTAAAAATAAGTAAATCAGGGTTCTCACAATTTCTTATCATTCAAAAACGCATGTAACAGATATATGGATGCAGATGATACAGCAATAACGCCTTGGAAAATTCTAAGCGTTTTACCGCTGACTGCTCACGGCTTCTTCAGGAATCCAAAAGTGTATATGGGTTATACACTTTTGGGTTCCTGAAGAAGCCACGAACAGTCAGCGGTGAAACGCATAGTGATAAACAGGTAGGGGTTTGGAGACAAAACAAGTGGTAGGATACAAGAAAATTATAGTGACTGAAGAGAAGAATTAATAAAGAAGACAACAATTTTTCAATTACTGGACTCCTTGGTCTCTTGTTCCCTGATGGGCAACCAGCATTCCAGTCTGTGTCACTTTCTATAAAGTTTTGGCAACATATTTTCAGATAGAGATTGTTGTCTATCAGAGAACAACAAGGACATTTGGTCCATAAATTTTGTAGTAAATATGTGTATAATTGTCTTGAGGCCACATTAAACTAATGTCATCAGGATTTTTACCCTACTGAAATTAAATATCACCTAAGTTTAGTAAGCAGTGACATAAAGAGATGACGCGCTACTTTATTAAAATACATTCATATATTTACTCATCTGTCATGCACATTCACAGTGGTATAACCCAATGTACACATTTTAGCTCAGTGAAAGGAAAATCACCCGATTTGTCATTGAGAACAGTAATAGCATTAGAGATTTGGGCAGGAACTTGGGTTCTTGAAAGATTATGTTATGTAGAATTTGCAAACTTAGTACAGAAAAATTCCATCACATTAAGCTCCAGATTGGCCTGCCATAGCCAACATTATCTTAAACTTAACAGGCTGATTCTTATACACCTGATGATTGATGTTTAGGGAAATTCCTAAAAGTCATTTAGGGGGTTGAAAGAATTGGGACACATATTTATGAAGTGTTCCAGAAAAACCAAAGTTGAATTTTTTTGGAAGAAAAGATGTAACCAGGTTTAAAAGTATTTAAAGTCTTTGAATTTTTATAACATTTCCTACTAACATAAACACACACTTTTTGGAAAAGGATTCAATCTCTATAAATGTATAGATCAGGCTCTTTATAATAAACATGGTTTAATTTTTTTTTATTTTTGTCCTTCTCATAAATTGCTTACCTACAGCATGGTGCTAATTAATTGTAATGAATAAGAACTCCCCAGAGTACAGTGCTGAAATCAAAAGGTTACAGACAAAGGCTCTATTGGCCTATGACACCCAATGTCTCAAAAAAAAGGAAAGCCAGATTATCTGTCAGAGACACAATTCTACTGTGTTTGTAAAGAAGCAAAGCATTACTCCATGCAAGCAGAAAAAAAACATTTTTAGAATATAAGTAAATCAATTTAATTTTAATCCTAATATGCAGAAAAATAAAGGTCGGACCTTAGCAACATATAAGGACTTTTGTAATAGGCTGTCAGGAGAACTGTTTTTTTTTTCACTGTCTCAGTTCTTTCAGCTGAAAGATAGATCAGAAATGTGGGCATCTTTGTATTTCATCATTTTATTGTGTATTTCTATGAGTTTTATTGTATTGAGGTATAAAAAGTATGTGGTTATATAAATATATATAGCTTCAGTTGTATACTAGGGACTGCACAGTAAAGAATATGGACTTTTAGACCATGCAGTTAACACAATGGACATTTTAAGTATGTCACTTGCACTTATGGAAAACCTTTTACTATACACTATATTAATTTTTGGCTTATTGCAGTCCATCTTAAAGTAAGGATGCCTAACTTTACTGTAAAGAGTCACTGAAATAATATTCTTACTGTTTACTACTACTAGACTGCTTAGGAATCATGGATGTTTTACTTTCATTTGCTGGAATCCATCCCCATTTCTTTTAAAAGATGTTAAGGCTTTTATAATCAAATTGTAATGTCAAACATCTATGGGTGAAGTTGTTCAGGTCTTTGTTGATTTGAAGCGTACATTGCAAAACACTGTTGGACAGGGTATCATATTGTGTGCATGCGTCTCATATTGTATTTGGAACTTTATATGGTGGTGGGGGGGGG
>WMED01003536.1:0-22018 GCA_019650415.1 Pipa parva
CATATTGATTAAGGTTACATGCAGTAATTTTTTCATATTCTATGTTCATTCTGAAATTTTGAATTTCTTTTCTGGTGGGTATCCTGGGCGACCTCCAGTTTTTTGCCAGTAGAAATTTGGTGGTCAGGAATAGATGGGTAGCTATTGCTCTGGTTATTTTCCGAGTTTTTTGAGGGAAGATGTGCAATAATGTAATTTCAGGTCTAGTTGGGAGTAATCTCCCAGTTACAGTATTTTGTGTATTAGTTTAAATACAGTATATATTTCCATATTTTCCTTATTTTCAGGCATAGCCAGAAAACGTGCAGAATATTCCCTACTTTGTTACATTGCCTCCAGCACTTTTTTGGGATGGAGGGCACTGCATTGGTTTAAATGATATCTTGGCGACAGTATCAAGAACTTATTACATTTATAGCCTGCCACAGCTGCCCTTGTAATCATAGAAACCATACTGAGTCATGGTATTTTTAAACATTTTCAAAGATTATGATGAGGCAGCAAAAAAGTTTCTGTGTTGCAGTGTTTAAGACGAAAGGTTACCTCATGAGCATGCACATGGGGGGTGCCTGATATGCCCAGGAGCACCCTAATGTTTGCCCGCTTTCATTATCTACAAACCATAACTTTACTATGCGAGGCATAATCTAGACTGCAACTATTATTTTCCCATCATTGACAATGTTAAATTAGTTTTGCAATACAAATTATTCAATTCTCAGTGGTTACTGATTTCCGGCCACTTTCATACTGATCAGTTTGGAATCTCATGCCATGTGATGCACAGGCCTGAGAATTCTGAAATAAAATAAGAAAGTAGCAGATAACAGCATTACTGTGTTCAAACATATATACATAGTAATTCGCTACATTTTAATTGATGAAATATTGTTGGTCTGGTCATCCTCACCAGGTGCTTTGCTACTCACCAATATATACAGTATATACTTAAACTGACAGCTCTAGTTCAAGAGACCAATTCCTTTTACGCTGTAAATAACTCATTAATTGGTGATTAAAAACTAAGGCACAGCTACTATACCACATGAAAATGGCTCTAGGGGAAGCTAGGCCAAGCTAATGCCGGCCTGTGAGCATTAGAGAGAGCAATACACATAATGGAACCTTGCCCTAAAGTAATGCCAATTTACTAAAAGAAGATTATTCAATACAATTGAGTTTAGAAGATAGGCAGGTGGTAAGTAGAATGCCTCAGGGGGTCTGTTATTGATATGTCAAGTGGTGTGTAAAGCCAGGGTCACACTGACATATAGGTGTGCGTCATTAAAAAAAAAAAAGCGCATTGTGAAAAACTATTGAAAGTAATGACTTGTGCATATAATGTCACACTTATGTTTCATAGAGAGGAACATGCGCTGGAATGGTTTATGTTATGTTTTTTCGACAGTGCGACAGAATTAGGAATTAGTAGCAATAGGAATAGAACAATAGTGGTCACACAGGGAAGAAAAGCGACGCGTAAGTGCTATTTATTTATATGTAAAGCGTGTTAAAAAAATACGCCAGGGAAATGCGACGGCATATTTTTGCAAATGTGCCTTAAAGGGAGGCAGTATGTCCCTGGCTTAAGGAAAGGTTGGTCATTGTTTTGTTGATGACACCAAGATTTGCATCAGAAAGGAATTTCCATCTGAATCTGAAGTGCAATGCCAAGACATAAAAATTGCCATTTGCATTGGCATGTCAGGTAACTGAATGCAACAGCTGTTAAAATCTTATCTTTGAAGTTGTCTATGATTTGTATTTGTATGTGTTTGTTAACAGATCTCAACCAGTCATATTGTAAAGCTTTAGTTAGATAAGGCATTTCCAGGAAGTGATGAAGAAAGCCCAATTTTCAAAGCTAAATATCATATTTAATAAATACAATCTAGAATTTTTAGAGGAACACATTAAATATATGCTTTAAGGAATTTTCACTTTTTGGTGTTACTATCCTTTTGGCTATTCCAGTCCAAATGGTAATTAAAATGTTATGGTTTTACTGGTCCTCAAAATTCAAGTTACATCATGACTTTTAAGAGATAAAATATCCAGATTATCCAATGGAGGTGACTAAGGAACAACCTCAGGGAAGCTGCAACTGCTTTGATTTAGCCACCAAGTGAGCCAGGAGAGCAAGATCCAATCTGGATATAAGGACACCATCTACAAGGTGGTGCCACTCACTGGCATGGATTTTACATATTTGTGCAAATCTGATCATCTTTGTTATAAATTGAAAATGAAACGAAGAGATACAAATTAATGTTTGGCCTTTATGCTTTCAAGTACTCCAATAAATGGTAAAAGTGGTTAAGGACAAGTGACTGTTGAAGGAAATGCATGACAGTCAACACTCCTTGCTCTTCTAGCACCTTTTCCAAATTTAAAAGCTTTCTCTTTATTTTCAGGTTTAAATAAAGAAAACAATCCCAATTTTGTTTGAGACCGCAGACTTTTGAACCCCAATGTGAATATTAAAACACAGGGAATGACAAGGATATCTGTTGATTTTTCTATTTTCTGCTTATCTCTCTCTTACAGGCTGAAAGATTTTTACAGTTTCAGGAGGCAAAAACAATGTAAAGTTTCTGTTTTGCTTGAACAAGTTATCCACTCCTGCAGGTGACTGAACAGCCAAGATGCAAAATCTAATCATATGTGAGCAACCAGACTCTGTGAGGTCAAAGGGACCAGATTTAAATGGTCTAACATTATCTTTTACAAAAATGAATTACAATGGGAAGGTATAATCAGTGCCGCCTGCCCAGGGGGGCGTCCCTAGCATTTATTTTTTTACATTGTGCCGGCTGGGAGGTTTGTGAAGGCGGGGGGGGGTGCGCCTATAGGGTCAGAGCTGGCTCTGGGTATAATTATATCATTTTGTAACTAAAAGTTTACAACTATCAATATTAACAACATGGTTCACAAACATTCCCTTTAAGTTTAACTTATGAAATGAGGTGCCATGTCCATAAATACATGCGACATGCATTTCTACACAATGCACTAATTCTAATCATGTCGTGCAATTATTAAGCTCATAAGTAAAGAGCTTAAATAATTCTTTAGAAACAAAGAGTTTCACATCTCATTGTGATGGTTTTACCCATGCCACTTTATTTACTATTTATTTCCTTTTTGCGGACATTCTTTTGTTTCATCCAACTGTTATCTAAAAATTAAATGGTTGTAATTAAGTGAATAAGCACTGTGTTACTCATTGTTTATTTTTTAATCTATACTAAAATATAGATTAAATAAATAGTCAAACTAGAAAAAAAAAATGCTATTTGGATTGGCATGACAGTTATTCTCATACAGGACTTGTAAAATGTCATATTTATAGTTAAATTCCTGATTCGTATTGAATTATGTTGTTCTTTTCTGTCTATCTGCTGGTTGGAGTCAAACTGAGTTTTTTTGGCACTTCAGTGTAGTGATTTAGGGGGTTATTCACTAAAGTCCGAATTTTTGTGTATAGGTGCGAATTCGCCAGATAAAGACAGTCTCAATAGGCTGCTACTATCGCAGTCGCATCTTTATAATGAGAATATTATCGCAGTCTTGACTTTATTATGGGAAAATTGTCGCAATATTAACATTAAAAAATTATAGCGACTTTACAATGGGGAAATTGTAGCAGATTTGCAATGGGAATCTGCTGTTTGTGAATTTGCACCTTAGTGATTAGCACTGCTTCATTTCAGCGTCTGGGTTCAGGGTGCAATTCCACTCTGGACACAATCTATATGGAGTTTGTATGTTCTCCCTGTATTTTCTTGGGTTTCCTTCCAAAACATACCATGTAGGTTAACTGAAGCCCTACTCTGTATCTGACTGTCTGTGTGTGTCTGAATATGGAAACTAGATTGTAAGTTCCATGGGGCAGGGACTGAAGTGAATAATGAATCAATGTAAAATTGCTGAGTAATATATCAGGATGATAAATAAATACAATACAAATCTTTCTTGACTATGTATTATCTACAGTAAAGTTTTATAGGAAACAATAGTACTCGGTGTGGGAGTTTGTTTATGTAACATATAAAAGATGTGCAACCAAAGAAAAAAAAAAATATCTAATTCAAAATAATACAAACCATGGGTTCAGCTTCAACGATAATATTTTAACCAGTACTAGGGAGGAATAATTTCCTGCTAATTCTAGCATGATTTTTTTTTTTTGATGTTGCTGATCATTTAAATGTAGTATCTCCACTTTGCTGTATTTAAATGTGATTACATATTAACCCCCATGTAATACATTATGTACATTTTCCTGCCTAAGGCTAGGTTCACACTAACATATTGTGTGCAGTGTATTTAAAAAAACAACTCTCCAGCAAAAATACGCTGAGAAAAGACGCCAGAGAAAATCCATAGAGAACAATGCTAATGGAAGAAAAGTGTTCATGCTAGCGTTCCACTGAGAGCGTATTAAGCTAGAACGCTGCCTGCGCTATTTTCTTTAAGCAAACAGAACACGGTGTATTTTATGTGACTAGATTAGTTCCAATAGGAATTTAACAGTTGCGATCACACACGTGGGCGAAATTTATTAAGGCAGAAATGATCGCCCGAAGATAAATTCCGATTGCACGACCGGAAATCAATCGAAATTCCGATCATGTGATCGGGAATCGATTGAAATTCCAATAGTGCGATCGGAATCTATCGGAATTACGTTCATGCGATCGGAATTACAATCGTGCGGTAAAAATTCCGCACTTAATAAATTTCGCCCACAGTGTTAAAATGTGCTGTGTTTTCACACTGACATTAATTTTGTAATAGCAGAAATGGCAGGGAAAAAACACCTATGAAAATTCTCTTCTGATCATAGGAATGAATCCAACTGAATCCAACTAAAAGTAGGAAACATTAGAGGACATTTACCTGTATTGTCCTTTCAATAGCTGGTAATTGAATATCAACAATACAGAAAAATGTCCTTTAATGTATCCTTTATTAGTATAAATAGATATGGGGATAACAGTTTATTATGGAAGAGATACCTCTAATTATTTCACTTTTCACAATCTTACTTAAGTCATCACAGCCTTCCTGTGGGAAATCTGTAGGTAACCATGTTGAATATTTATGTATGAGTTGTTACTTGTGACATGTTCACATTGTGTCCTGCATCTCAAGTTAGTGCTGATGTCAGAGACATGCACATGTTATCCCTATGGGAGATAAACAGAAGTGTTGAATAGTAAATACTGCACATGAGATCTGGACATGTGCTATGCAGCTCAGTGATTTACACTGAGCTGCTATGGAAAATCCCAAATATCACTGCCAGCACCTTTGTCCTTCCTGCAGTTTATATCATAAAGCCTTTCCAGGAACATTAGGATACAATTGCACAGCTCAGCTCTGCTCTCCCAATTAACCAGTAAACAGAGAGGTATGAGAAACCAGTACACAGAGTTAAAAGAAAGACCAGTGAGCAGAGACTAACGAGTAAACAGGGAGCAGTAAGTAGTCAGTAATCAGGGAGCAGAGAGTAACCAGTAAACAGGGCAGTAGGGGGCAGTTTGGGGAGCCCGGAAGCAGGCAGTGCCTATCCTTCCAGTACCAATTGAGCTTACTAAGTGGAGGAGGTTCTAGGTGTCTTTTGGACTTTAAATGGCCCTGAGTTTGAAGCTAGTAAACATACACCAAAGAAAGACCAGTTTATTTCATGACAACCATCTGGCATGTACTGCAGCCTTGCTCAAATATGCCTCAGATGCATTTATAGTTACCGTGTATCCCTGAAAATAAGACCCAGTGTAATTTTTTTTTTTACTAGCTTAGAAATATAAGGCCTTCCCTGAAAATAAGACCTAGCTGCAGTTATTTTTATAGTTTCCCCCTGTTAGGGCTATCACTCCCCTGAGTCCCCTACCCTGGCAGAGTTGAGTCCCTAGAACTGCAGATCCGACAGGAGAGGAGTTGTAGGCGCCTGGAATTAAATGCCCTGAAGTTGCAGGGAGAAGACCGAAGAGCGCTGAAGCGATCATGTGACTACCGAGTTTGCCAACGATTAACGCTGGTGTCTCACAAGCCGGGAGCAGGAAGAAGAGTGCGGCAGTTCGGCGCTTCTCCCAAAGCCAGACCAATAAGTGTTTCTGTGTTCCCCCAGAAAAAAATAATATAAGACATTGTCTTTTTTTCGGGGGAACACAGTACTATATATTCAATATTTGCATCCAGAAATAATAAATTGTGTCTATAAGGTTTACAGGCACACTTCCTCTGTATTATCTAAAGCACCATAGTAAATAATTGGACTGGGTGAGGTCTCTCAACTACATGGCTGCTATCTGTAAAGATAACAGACTGAAAACAACACAATTCATGAATTCAAATTCAAAGATAACATTTTTACAAGAGTTGTATTAAAATAAGTACCATGCCAATCCAAATTGTAATTTTGATTTTTTTTCGGTGTTACTGGCCCTTTAAGAAAGTTTCATTAGTATTCAAGGAGACTAATGACTCTTTTTATGGAAACTTTCTTTGAATGGAAACACAAAAGGTCATCCTTTCCTAGGGTGTGACTATAAAGTTGTTTGTCACAGATATCTGTAGGACTTTGCCAATTAGGCTGCATGATCAGAGAAAGTAGAGCAAAGGTCACTAGTGTTTCAGAATATAATAATAATAAGCATACCTTAAATAGATGGATCAAAAAGTATATAAGTGACAAAATGAGTGTTAGCAAAAACAAACAGAACTTATCAATAAACATTATTTTTCAGTGAAATGCTATAGAGGTCCAGAGACCTTATTTCTGTGGCACAGGGTTCCCTTCCACCAATCAAAATGAATTTCACTGAAAAAAGCATGTTGTCAGTGGTATACCTACATCACCAGGGAGCCAGTGTAAATTTACTGCGCTGGGCCCCTGCACTGTTCCACTAAGCCTCCGCAATCTCTGCAACTGCTGCCAAATAAGCAATAAATAATGATATATAATAAATATGAAACTTCTAACATGGCTGCCAGGAACTTCAGTGGCAGAAGCAGGCCTGTAGAGGCTGCATGGACCAGCATGGTCGAGCAGTGGAAAAAGACAGAAGTGGAGGTTGCAGAAAGCCAGCCTATTGTGAGAATGGGCTGCCTGTTGATATGGGCCTGATTGTGACTTCTGTAACCCTTGTAGTTGCACACCTGATTCATAGATGGATTTGAGTCTGACTGATCTTATAAAATCAGTAGGTTGCAATGCTCGAATTAATGCATAAGTAGTTTGCATGTCTCTGGAACTTAAGATAATTTTCTGATAACCTTTCAGCTTTTCTGTCTCCCAGAGCAATGATGATATTACTAAAATAGGATACCTTTGCTCCACTTTGAGCAAGCCTTTCTTCTTCCTTTCATCTTCCTGTCCTTGCCCCACAAGAGTTTAAACCAGGAAGTTTTCTAAGACAAAGCATTTCTTTAGGAATATTATATGGTAGACCTGTGCTAACAAGGTTTATTAAACCATGACACCTATCATCCCATAAAAGAAAGAAATGCAAGCCAAACAGTTGTCTAAATGTTACATATAAAGCTACTACACAGTTTACGTCACATTTCCCTTACAGGTGGGAACAATGTATCCTTATTTATTCTTCACGATAGAATCTTCTCTAGACGCACTAGAGGTATTACTGGCCCCCAAAGCATCACATTTATATTTTCTCAGATTATCCCTCTTTCAAATATATATATGTTTAAATAATTTTTATTTTTGTTTTGTATTACAGTACATTAATCATGTGTTTTGGTTTATGTACATTTATATTGTTGCAACACAAATGATTTTATTAACAAAATAACTACATAAACTAATAAAATATAACTTGGTGTTCTCTTCATTGATTGTCATTTACATTTGCTTTCAGTTTGATGACATTACTTAATGTATTATATTTATTCGTTTGACCGATGTAACCAAGGTCCCCGAGTTTTCTCACATTTCCGTTCGGTTCCCTTGCTCAGAGATGTTAGTTTGTATAACGGAATTTGTGTTTTGATCAAGGCTAACCACTTAGGCACAGATGGTAGTGTTTCCCCATTGCTATTGTTTTCTTTGCATAAAATAGCAGGATTCTTAACAATAGACAATAATGCTTATTACCTCCTAGTTCTTCTAGTAGGTTTTATATGCATACTTACCAAGCCTTCTGTGGCATTAAGAGCTATCTCATCCCAGTCCTCATCCTACAAGCTAGGTATATGTGTTCCCCACTTCTGTTTAACTTTATCTAGGGGAGATCCCTGAAATGGTAGGAGTATTTTATATATTTAGGAAATTATTTTTTTTTTTCTTTGAGTCATATAATCTTCTTCCAACCTAGATTGTTGTATGTAAACGAGTGGTTGGGTTATTTGTTTATTGTAAATACAGTATATCTTAGTTGCATATATTTATCATTTGGTATGCTTGGTAATTTAGTATGTTCTGTTATTTGTGCCTGTGTTTTAATTGCATCTTTTCCTACCAAGTCTTGTATTCTCTTGACTCCATTTTGAGCCCAGAATGTTGCTTCAGGTAGTAGTTTAAAGTGAGGTAGATTAGAGTTACACCACAGTGGTGCATTAGGAGATATACGTCCCCCAGTTGAATTAATTTTGTTATCTATGTAGTCCCATGCTTATTTGACAGCCATGATAACTGGTGGTAGCTGCGGTAGGTCCTTCAATTTCCTGTATGGGCAATAGTAAAGTGTTTCTAAGGATTTAAGACACACCGCCTCTACCACTGTTGCCTGATTTTCAGTGTCAAAATGAAACTATGAGTGAATGGATGCTATTTCGCTGGCTAGGTAGTATAGTTTGATATCTGGTAGAACAAGACCCAATTGATCTTTAGTAACTTTTAGTAATTTTTTTGGAAATACTTGGGTTTTTGGTATGCTATAAGAATGATGTTAGTGTTATTTCTATTTTATTCAAAATTTGGAATGGTATTGCTATTGGGGTGTTATATAGTATATATAGAAACTTAGGAAGATACATCATTTTGAAGATGTTAATCTTTCCAATTAAGGTTAAGGGTAGGGGTTGCCATATTTTGAGTGTTTTTTCTAATTTGGTGATTAGTGGGAGCAAGTTAAGATTTGTAAAGGGTTGGGATTTTTTCTCACCACTATCCCCAAATATTTAATGTGAGGGCTCCATTGTACAGGTAGTGTGTTGTTTTGATCTGTATCTGGAATTTCGTCTATTGGTAACATTGCAGATTTGTCACAATTAATTTGTAGTCCGGAGAACTTCCCAAAAAGTTTTACTACTTCTAATACTTTGTTAAGTGACTGCTTTG
This sequence comes from Pipa parva, assembly GCA_019650415.1. Taxonomy (NCBI): domain Eukaryota; kingdom Metazoa; phylum Chordata; class Amphibia; order Anura; family Pipidae; genus Pipa; species Pipa parva. The sequence continues at coordinate 9,308 of WMED01003536.1, forward strand.
GGTCAGCTACAGTAAATATAGTAATATGTCGTCAGCATGTATAGAGATTTTCTCTTCTATGTTATTTACCCATAATCCTCTTATACTTTGAGTGGTGCGTATTAGACTTGCCAGGGGTTCAGTGGTAAGTGCAAATAGATGTGGGGAAAGTGGGCAACCCTGTTGTGTATCTCTAGTTAAAGGACCTTTTTCAAGTATTTAGTTGTGCAAACCAAACAAACTCTATCACTGGAAAAACAGAGGTTACCCTCAATTTATTGAGTTGACCAAAAAATGTTTGAGGTGTCTCTTGACTTCTTTTCCTCATTTATGTCCTCATTTCTCCAGAATTAATAAGGACACATTCCCTGTGTTATCCTGGCCCACCAAGACACAAGGAAACTTTCCAGTGTCCCAGGCCTCTGTTCTCTCTCTTAAAGTTTCAGACTGTACCATTATGGCATATTCCTCAGGAGGAGAAAAAAATGTGAAAGTTTTGGGACAAAAAGAAGTAAGATACAATTAAATAATAGGGGCAGAAGATGAAAATGCAGGAATAAGATCTCTTGTTTTTTGGTGGGCCACTGATCTCTTATTTTCTAATGGTCCCTGATCTCTTGTTTTCTGGTGGCCCCTGATCTCTTGTTTTCTTGTGAGCCATTGATCTTGTTTGCTTATGGTCCCTGATCTCTTGTTTCCTGGTGGGTCTCTGATCTCTTGTTTCCTGGTGGGTCTCTGATCTCTTGTTTCCTGGTGGCCCCTGATCTCTTGTTTCCTGGTGGGTCCCTGATCTCTTGTTTCCTGGTGGGTCCCTGATCTCTTGTTTCCTGGTGGTCCCTGATCTCTTGTTTCTTAGTGGGTCCCTGATCTCTTGTTTCCTGGTGGGCCTTTGATCTCTTGTTTTCTTGTGAGCCATTGATCTTGTTTACTTATGGTCCCTGATCTCTTGTTTCCTGGTGGCCCCTAAATTCTTGTTTCCTGGTGGGTCCCTGATCTCTTGTTTCCTGGTGGTCCCTGGTCTCTTGTTTCCTGGTGGTCCCTGATCTCTTGTTTCTTAGTGGGTCCCTGATCTCTTGTTTCCTGGTGGGCCCTGATCACTTGTTTCCTGGTAGGCTCCCTGATCTCTTGTCTCCTGTTGGGCCCCAGCACTCCAGTCCAACACTGCACTTTCTCCTAGTTTGTTCTATGCATACTCCATTAGATTCAAAGGAAAGTTGTTATGTTGTTAGGAGTCCTTTATGTAATTTCCCACCTCCTTCAAATAATCATTCTTATGATACAATATATACTTTCACTTAGGCCAGGGACACACTGGTGTATAGGTACACATCATTTAAAAAAAAAAAGAAAAAAAAAAAGCACATTGCAAAAATACACCATTGCATTTCAGTGTCATATTTTCGGATGTGTTTTTATAAACAAATAGTAGCACTTATACGTTGCTTTTCTTTCATGTGTGACCACTATTGCTCAATTCCTATTGCTACAAATCTTGTTGCATTTTTCGCTTTGCTCACCATACGATTAAAAAAAAAACGCCATGAAGTGGCCCGGTGCATGTTCTTCTTTATGACACTTTATTGCAAGTGTGACACTGTATGTGCAACAGTCATTACTTTCTATGTTTTTTCACAACGTGTATTCTGATTGGTTTTTTGCAATGCAATTTAAAAAAAAAAAATGACGCGCACCTATACGCCAGTGTGACCCTGTCCTTACGAGACACATGCTTCAGCTATTGATGTCCTTTATCTCTGTATAGATGCTGTTTGCCAGGGATATTAAATACAATCTGATAGCAAGTAGGATTTAGCCTGTGTAAATAAAGTAGAAAGCCAGCATACTCCCTCCTACAATCCAGATAGTATTTGTTCTTACAAGGAGCTGATTTCTGCTTTCACAGTAGGACAGTTGATCAGAGCAGAAAAGTAGGTGAGAGGTCACAGCGACGGCTGTTTATGTAGAGACACAATAAGAAAAGAACAGTGTGTGAAATTCTTCCCTGCACCAGTTCAGCACTACGCTGTGGAAAACAAAATGCCAGTATAATCTCTGCTGTGTAATAGTGACACATGCATGCAGAAGAATTGTAATTTTATAATATTACATAAATACGTCTGACTGTGCCAGCTGAAAGACAAACACCAAGATTTATTAAAATCTAAGATATCTATATCGCGATATCAAATGAGTTTTACCGATATTTTGCCAACATCGCGATATCGAATTTTCCAGAGATATTACGCATTTACCATAGAAATAAACATTTCGATCGAATTTTAATATCGCAATATCGATATTACTGATATCGCGGTATCAATAAACTTCTGATATCGCAATATCGGTAAAAGTCATTCGATATCGTGTTATTGGCAATATCGATATCGTTAAAAAATCTATATTTTCAATTTTATTAAATTTCTCCTTTATTTTCAGTTGAAGAGATATGAATGCTCATCGGATTTCCATCATTTGTTCCTTCTTTTTTCTATTATTTGCCATTATACAGCAGAGATGATTTTGTTTTGAAACGTTTAACACAGGGGTCAGCAACCTATGGCTCTTGAGCCAGATATGGCTCTTTTGATGTCCATATCTGGCTCTTTCACTGTAACGAGCGGCGCTCATTACAGTGTGCCGACAAGCGCTGTAGAGAGAAAGCCCTCTCAGTGCTTCCGGGTTGCTAGCCAATCAGGAGCAGCTGACGTCACCGTGAGTCCGGATTGCTAGCCAATCCGGAGCCGCATGTGACGTCATCGGCTCCGGATTCAAAAGGGCTGAGGGAGCCGCGCCTATATGACTCCCTCAGCCCAAAAGGTTGCCGACCCCTGGTTTAACATAACATTTTTCTCTGCCAGCGTCCACATCACGTCAGCTAAGTAGAATATTTGTTGTTGCTTATTGCCTAGTTATGGAGACAAGAGCATTTTTATGGACTAATCAGTGCAGAAATTGAATTTGTCAACCTTTATATCAACATACATCACAACTGTTCTAGTTTCAAAGATCCCCAATACTATACTTAATCCTGTAAATTGCTAGTCTAGTCCATTGCTCAATTATAGGGCGTTGATTAAGGCAACAGATTATTAAAATAGAGCCAAGTAATGCAATTTTAGTAATTCAGACTTCAAACTCTGCTATGGTTTTACTCATTTAGAAGCAACAAAAAAGAGAAAGAAGCTCTCATTTAAGGTGCACACACAAAATAATTTTATTGAATTACAAAAGGTAAAGTGCAAAAAACTGACACACAGAAAAAATTAAAAGCATTTAAAAACAAGTACAACTGGCATTTTTTTAACTCATTGTTACAGACTGCACATCCCTAAATCTGAGTTACCTTACACCGATCATGTTTTTACAGGTGCAGTGGGTGTGTGGTCTATAAAACCATCATGCACTACTATTAAGGCCACGCCTGTCCTGTAATTAAGCCACTAACCAACCTTCACTTGCTCCAGCCAAATCCACTGCTTGAGTCAGATTTCATGTGATCTGATCTAATGTAACACACCAGGTAAACATGTTAAGGGCAGACATTTATACAGAAAATCAAGCAGAGAACCGGGAAACAATAAAGTGAGAATGGATGTACTTGTGGATTCTTAACATCTGATTTTCACAAAATGTACTTAAATAGCAATAAATACTTAAGTTGACTGGCAGTGGGGGAATGTATTTATATTTTTATTTATAAAGCACAAGTAGGTTATATAGCTGCACCTTATCTAAAACGAATGGTACAGCCATCTCAACGCTACTAATACAGCCTGCAACTGCCTTGTCTTCAAATAATGTAACTCTGCAGTTTCCCCCTAGAAACCCTTATACTCCCCTATACTGTGCACCTTTCCCTGAAACCCCTATACTACCTGCAGTTTCCTCCAGACATCTTGACTCTGTGAAGTTTCTGTAAAACATCCCCTATACTATGTGTAATGCCTCCAGCACACCCTATATACCAGGGATGGCGAACCTATGGCACGTGTGCCAGAGAGGGCACGCAGAGCCCTCTCTGTTGGCACACGAGCCATCGCCAAACCCCTGCCTTCAGTACAGGCCACGGACCCGATCTGACAGTTTTCAGACCATGGCCTGCACTGAAAAAATGCACACGAGCAGGGGAGTTCTCCTCCCCCGACGCATGTGCGCTCCTCCCTGGAGGACGTCACTCACCAGCGCCGGCACTTCGGGGGATGTGCTCGTGCCAAAAGGTTCGCCACCCCTGCTATATACTGTACAACCTCAAACACCCATACATTGCACTGCCTTCCTCTTACCCCATAAGGTGCTGGCTTATGCATGACCCATGTACTGTGCTGCTTTCCGCTTATAATGTGTTTCCCCTATACATTGTGTAGCCTAATTTATAGGCATTATACATACATATTCTGTGCTTCCTCCCCCATACAGTGGGCTGCCCTCCCATATAGGTACAAACGATGCAGAACTCCGGCACTCCCATAAGATGAAAACGTGTGTTTTATTAGCTCATATTAAAATCCAAATATCAAAAAAATAAACAGACAAGTCTAAAAACAAAAGGCACCCTCTAACGCATTTCGAGCCTGAGCTCTTACTCATAGATGAGTAAGAGCTCAGGCTCGAAACGCATTAGAGGGTGCCTTTTGTTTTTAGACTTGTCTGTTTATTTTTTTGATATTTGGATTTTAATATGAGCTAATAAAACACACATTTTCATCTTATGGGAGTGCCGGAGTTCTGCATCGTTTGTACCTACTGCATTGGCCTCCAACTCCGTGGCACCCGTTTCTTTATACAAATCAATGGTATGGTGGATTGAGCGTACCGTGTTTGTTTCTGCTTTGCCCTCCCATATAGTTTGCTACCTGTCCTCTTTCTAATGGTCTGCTTGTGGGCACTCATTTTTTTTCAGTGTTGCAGGCAGAAGATGTGCAAGGAAGACAGCACCACTTCGATTGTTTTTTTTTTAAAAAATGAGCGCATGCTGACAGCAATACCCATAAATCTCTGGTGCACTATTATGCCTGGTCAGGGCCAGTTCACTCATGGCATATATACACTGCGTATTATAGAAACGCACGTCTAAAAAATACACTGAGTATTTATACACGGCGTATTTTCTAGACGCACCTGCAGCAGACCCTATATACTGTACAGGGTCCTGTAGTCCTTTCTATAGAGCTTCCCCGACTCCAGTGTGAACACTCCCTCGGAATTGGTGGCTCCTCCTATCTGGCCACATTTTGTGCATTGCGTATATACACCGGCAAAAATGCGACGGCCACTGTGCCCCATGCAGCGTACGAGCATCATACACTAGTGTGGCCAGAACGAGGTAAGTCCATAGGTTTACACTGTGTGGCTTTTGCTGTTTTATGCGTGGAGCCTATACGCTGCGCATAAAAACACCAGTTTGAACCTAGCCTCAGACAGGGACAGCAGAGGGCAGTGTCAGGTCTGATGGACAGAACCCACAAAATGTGCACTGTCCCTCAAGAACAAGGCACTTAGAACGTTATGATTATATAAGTAGAAAGTATAAATAACTGCCATTCCTAACCATAAAGAATCCTTTTTTCTTATTGGTTCCTAAATCCCCAATATAATGACGTAATTAGGGCTCATGCAGAAATACTGCAATAGGTTACACTTACTATGTCAGCATTTAAAGAGTTCTTATATTTATTAACTACAGGAAAAAAAATAAAAGATGCACACACATTGTATGTAGAATGTGAGTTGTGCTAAAATGCTACATATAATTGCAGTCAGCATTAAGCTCATGGCAGGAAGTTGTTAGGCGCATTTGAGTTTGATGTTTACTTCCCTGTACAATGTATAGTACTGTGGGGGAAGAAAGTAGGTGAGAGTTCACAGAGCCATGTTTATTAATAGACATACGCACTCAGTGTGCAAAACCCCCTCCTGGCCAAATGTGGGAAATGCAGAAAATAACTCCAGTAATAATCTGCAGAGGATTTACTGTGAATGGCATAACAGTGTACCAGTAAATGCTTATGGCTGCAGGTTATGTATTTCTCAAAACATGGTTTACACTGCATTATAAATAGTAAACAATGGCTTTAAGCAACTGTTTTTTTAAAGGGAAAATATAGCCCTGATAAAATCTGTGGCAGTGTTCAGTAAATATTATGTTCGGCAATGTTTTACTTCTTGTAAATTGTCAAACTTCATAAATAATAAAAAAATAGTTTATTTAACTGAAATTTGACTAAAATATGTTTATTATATATGGGACCTTTTTGTTATTTTAGGGCAAGTTAAACACACCCCCTTATTTAGGATATGTACACAAGGCTTCTACTCTGTCTGCGCCTGTTAACTTAATGGTAAATCATGCATATGACCAGTACGTTGTCATTAATCCAGAAAAAGATCTGCTATTGCGCGTGTTTTTTTCAACAAAACACAGGGGGTGTAGCTACACTGGTCCAAAGTAATAACGGCTACGAGTTATACTGATGTCTTCAAAAGTATTTATTTCTCTCTCTCTCTTTTTTAGACACCAGTATGACTCGTAGCCGTTATTACTTTGGACCAGTGTAGCTACAGTGAAAACGTACCGTCATTGCGGCTGAGAGCAGAGAGCATGTGCCAGCAAAGAAGAGAGTATCGCGGCTGAGAGTACAGAGCGTGCACCACGAATAAGAAAACAATGCGTGGCTGAAAACACATCAACGAAAGGGTTTCTGAAACGTTAATTTCATCAGAGGAGAGAAACATTCCTCATAAGCTACAGCTCCAAGTGGGACATTGCTATAAGTGTACAGGCAGGACAGTGCAGCCCGACATACTGCATCAGGTTTGACTGTGCTCTTTCAATGACCTTAGTTCAAGGTCTAAACAAAGCTAAACAAAGACTCACTTAATTAGAAGTGAAGTAACTCATTTATTATTAGAGACTATTTTACTCCTGTTTATGAATGTAATTATTGTAAATGTTCAAACTGCATTTTGATCTAAAAATTGCATTAAGGGTTGTATTTAAGCAAATATTTAATGCTGTTAGCTGAATTGCATAGATCTTCATATGCCCTAATATTGTCTATGTAGAGCAGGAAAAGACTGCTGGTTGTGTATACAGTATTTCAGTTAACATTTATACTATGTCAGTGTGTAGAAAGAAGCTGCCAAAAAATGTAATGCTGTAGAGAGAGACTAATTATTGGATTATAAAGGTAAAGCATTGTTGGATGTAATGCTACAAGACTGCTAAAAGAACTGTAAATACGTTTGCTGCTGGAATAAGAAGGATAAATAAGAGGTTTGGAACTTGGTGGCAGAGAAGAGATATGAGACCCAAACAACCATAGCTAACACACGAATGGTCTAAGAGGCGCACACGTTTTCACTGTAGCTACATTGGTCCAAAGTAATAACGGCTACGAGTCATACTGGTGTCTAAAAAAGAGAGAGAGAAATAAATACTTTTGAAGACATCAGTATGACTCGTAGCCGTTATTACTTTGGACCAGTGTAGCTACAGGGGGCCTGTCTGACTAAAGTCCAAATTCACTTCGCTACAAGTCGCGTCGCCAAAATTCGCTTCTCAGGATTGACTAAGTGGAGAATACACTTGCCAAACATGCAGACAGTGGCGAATGCAGTGTGTGTCACATAGAAGTAGGATGAGAAGTCATGCAGAGTGAGGTGAATTCAACACGTGAAGGGCAGTGACATCAGTCTCATATATTCCCCTCAATGTATTCTGTGAAAATTCTTTTTCTATGTCACTTTGTCCATAGGTCATATTGTTGCAGTCGCCATTGTCACTTTTGAATGAATAGTTGCCTTACGTAACACTGGAGCCCTGCCACCAACTCCCCTAATTCGCCAGTCTGAAGTGGTGAATTCGGAGCAGTACACCTAGTCTCATTCGCACCTTCACATCACTTCTCCTTTTAATCAATAGTAGAATTACCGGTGCACGCGCATGCAAAATGATGTGAAGTGCTCCGCAAGATGGCAACTATCGTAGACGCCCAAATTGGTTGCATATTTGGCAATTCTCAGAGTTTGCTCAATAAGACTACATGGGGAAATGTGAATTCATAGCTCTACACAGCTATCTGGACTTTAGTCAACAAAACCCACTGAGATTGCCAAAGTGAACAGGCGCAGTACTGGAACTGCTGTTTACTGAGACACAGGGGCTATTTATAAAGTCTGAATTGTCACAAAGGTGTGAATTTGCCACTTCCCCATGTTCGGGTATTCAGCAAAGTGTGGTGAATTCACCAGCTAACAACGGTCGTACTCTACACAATGGATGGTTACTGACATGGTCATGACTTCACTATGGGAATACTGATGTAGTATACCGGCTGGACACTATGAAAATTGGAAGAAAGGGGTTTATTCATTTAATATATTTTCTGTGGAAAATACCTTCTCTGGCTAAAGCTCTTTATGTTATACAATAGTTCCATCTAGTGTTATCCTAAAAATGTATAGTCATAGGTGAAGTATTAATTTAACAGGCTTGAAATGTGTTTAATAATATTCATAAGATAGGAGGGTCCTAGAAATATTATAAAAACCCTCACTGGCAGGATATGTGGTTCTCTCTATGGCAGCGGTTCTCAACCTTTTGGGGGTGGCGACCCCCGGTGCTGATGTCACCGCACCGCGTGCAATGACGTTTCGGCCGAACGTCAACATGTACGCGCATCACGTGGTGACGTTCGGCCGAAACGTCATCACGTACGCACGTCACGTGGTGACGTTTTCGGCCGACATCACCCCGCAGGAACCCTTATAAGAAGGGTTCCTGCGGGTGCTGCCGGGTGCCGCAGCGGTTCTCGACCCCCGTGGGATGGCGACCCACAGGTTGAGAACCGCTGCTCTATGGGAAAGACAGGAAGAGAGCAGTTGCTAAACTGTAACTAATTGCTGCAGAGATATTGTGGATATGTGCGGTGAACTGTGCCTGAACTTGTGAACATGATATGGAAATGCTTATACTTTGCTGACAAAAGCTGGAGTTATTTCTGGATGATGAAGAAAAAAAATAAAGTTTTTGTTCCTTTTATTTGAAAGTTACCTGGAGTCTGCTTACCATCATTTCCAAAGGGACACTGGTATGTAATCCTGCAACCATCTTCAATCACACTCTCTCACACCAGCTATCTAAGGCCTACTACCATCAAAGGGTACATCCACCTTTATTAATATTTTATTTTTCTATTTTTATTTTTATTGCTAACTTCCACGCATAATTACTGGAGCTATCTGGGGCACCACCGTGATAGAGTTAATCCCCTGGAGGTACTAAGCCCTGTTTTTATTGCCCTGGCTGTTACACTGACGCGGTCACAAATTCACTATGGGAATCCACTTTTTAGTGAATGAGTAGAGAATCAGAGCGTAGCAACCCAAAGTGAGGATTCACTTTGACAGTTGAATTCTTACTTTTAGAAATAACTCCTGAGTCATATCTGTGAGTACTTCCCCTTCCTAATCACCCCAAGACTTAATGAGCCTATAGTGCTCCTTTATCATTTGCAGGTCCCAAGCTACCATTTATTACACTAACACTTGGGTAAGTGTGCTCTTTGGTAATGTCCTGGAAAAGTGATATGTATGATGATCTGGTGTACATGCAGGCTGTAGGCCATAGCTTTCTGCTTCTTAAAATGCCTTCATCTGACACTGATGCGGCCATTGGCCACACTGCTGAGTAAATAAACAGTTAAGTAAACATGGTGAATGGCATAATGTTAATATGTCAAACCTGATAGGTCTAATTCATGCTGCAATTTTTTATATTTAATTAGTTGTGTAACGCTTTTGTGGCAATATCTACAGCCGTTTGCGCTTTTCAGAGTTTAATAACTCTGGAGAATGATTTGAAGTTTCTGTCAGTAAGTATCGCGAGATTTGTCTCGTGCGATACTTGCCGTGACAAACTTTTTAAATTAAATATATCCATGGAAAGGGTAGCTATATTGTATGGCTACCTTTCCATGGATATATTTAATGAAAGTTTGTCATAGTAGGGTTTTGCACGATGCAAATCTCGCAATACTTACAGGGAGAAACTTCAAATCATTCTCCCGATTAAACTCGAAAAAGCCGTTTAATACATTTCACCATTAGTACATTCTTTACCCAAGCTGAGACACCTCAAGGGGGTGAACCCCGCTTACTTTAGGAGTAGGAAATAATGGTGTGCAATATAATTATACAAATGAGGGTGCCAGTAGTTCTTTTGCAAAACCATAACCGCATTTATTAACATGAAAATATATGTAAAGAGACAGCATCACATTCACTTAAATCAGCCATAGGATACACAGGAGCAGGACGCAGCAGGCCTCATACCACAGATGAGAGAGTATCCCAGGAATGTCTTCAAGTGGCTATCCCTGGACCCTACGCCTGACCTAATAGCACCCTGACTATGTACTCTGATATGGCAGTCAGATGTACACTAGGCACCCTAGGCCTCTAGACTCCTGTTGGGGTCTATTGCGACCCAGATAGCTAAGTCCCTATACTGAACTCTCACCAGCTAGGGTGAGCTAACAGTATTGTGTTGGCTAATCTGGGCCCCTGTGTGTTCAACACTTGATTAGTGATGAACAGGGTGTTGATCCTTCAAGCACCCCCAGCAAAAGACAAGAATGTCTGTGTAGCTACTTCTATTTATAACCTTCCCCTAGTATGGGAGGAAGTGAAAGACACATTCCAAGGCTAGGCCTGGTAATTAGAGAACACCTGTGTAATGTATGGTTCACTGCACTAACACACAGAAAGGAGCTCCAGGACTACGGATAAACCCCATAAAATACATAGATATAGAAATATATATATTTATCACATAACTAGTAGAATGGGTGAAAACCTGGTAAGTAGATTTTCACTAGGTCTACTACAGTTGCTACAAAATTCACCATCCTATGGGGGAAGAGTTGCTGTTAGCCCTGATTCCAATGGACTAAGTAAATAAAAACATTCAAACACATCAGCTATCCCAGGTACAACTGGACCTGAGCGATCAGGGTCCCAGTAGATCTGTGTTTGCTGCCCTTGGCAGCCACAAATCTGTAAACAGCAGCTATTTGCACTGTATGATGGGATAATTTATGGACTGGGTGCAGTGTGCGATGGGATATCTTATGAACTGTGTGCACTGTATGATGGGATATGTTATGGACTGTTTGTACTCTATGATAGGATATCTTATGGAGTGTTTGCACAGTATGATGGGAAATGTTATGTAATGTGTGCGCTGTATAAAGAAATATTGTTAAAGTATTTTTTTAAATATAATTTAGTGAACTCACAGTTTATGAAAAGTCTGTAGACAAAGATTTTACTATGATGTGTTGCAGAAGCCCTGCAGTATTTACAATTTATTTGGTCACTTTACATTACCAGATCACAAGTTAAATTTGTATTGACTTCTTTGGTGCAAACATAGATATCCACAAAAACATTTGTTTGGAGCAATTAAGAAAACGAGGGAAGGCAGGAAGAGGGGGGTAAATGCCCGTCATATATTCCTTTGGTTATTCAATACACAAATAGAAGTAACCAGGTTACCCAAATTGACATTGGTATCTATTAAAAGAATCTTACCCTAGTATGGAATTTGTTGATTATCCTATTGTCTCCTTCAAGAGAGGAAGAACAATAGGTTCGAGAGTGACGTCATCAGATTTTGTACCAACAGGGCAAACACAAACTAGACTTACTGGCAATAAATTGTACACAATGTAAATGTGTTGTTAAAGGAGATGTATAGATCCATCCGACTAGTGGAGACAAGGTTAAATTAAGGAGTTATTACACTCGTAATCCCAATTTTGTAGTTTATTTGGTTATTTGCCCCTGCCAAATGCTATATGTGGGGGAAACAACTCAACAGATGAAATCATGTATATCCCAGAATAGGTCTTCTACTAGGTCTGGGAACAAAGGGTTGCCAGTTTCAAGACATTTTATAGAAAAGGAACACACTGCAGATCATCTTAAATTATTGGTTTTGGAACAGATACAGAGAATAAGAGGGGGAATTGTGAATTAGAGATGAAGTGTGGTGGATTTTCAAATACGTTGGCTCCCCAGGGACAAAATAAAGATTTTTTTCTTATATTTGTTTCTCTGATTCTGTAAATATTTGTTGTAAAATATGCAGATTATGTGATGTATATGGCTCCTATAGCTGATTCTATATGTATGTTTTAGATATATGGGAGTTTCTATATCAACAAAATTATGCCATTTCCCTATGTAACTATTGAAGATGAGCCTTGATGTGACTTAATGACTTAAAGTAACATTTTTTTTTTATCATTTAAGTGTTGTGGGGATAGTATTTTGTATTTTTCTATATTTTTGGGGTGAGGCAGCATCCCTTCCACATGCACTAATTTACTAATCAGTGTGCTGTTTGATCTGTTTGTAATTTTGTACATATATATATATATATATATATATATATATATATATATATATATATATATATATATATATATATATATATATATATTTTATACTGATCTATATATATCAGTGTTGCCTGAGACTTGATAAAGGGATGACAGAACTCTCAAAAGCTTGCCTCTTTAAACTGACCGTTAGTCCAATAAAAAAGGTTATCACCAAGTATTGCAACACTCATCTTTTTGCATGTATGGACTAACATGACCACTCTATCCTAACATACACTCACCGGCCACTTTATTAGGTACACCATGCTAGTAACGGGTTGGACCC
>WMED01003537.1:6007-22015 GCA_019650415.1 Pipa parva
TAAATGCTAACATACAGTCCATCTTGTTTTAAATCACAAAGCAGAACATATTTTCCCTGGTAAGAATATTTGTTTAGTGATATTCATATATTCATAGTTATCAATGGGTATTCCTATGGACTGAGTACTTTATATAATTTTTAGACTTATTTAAAACTTTTTATGGATATTCAAAAGGAAAAGATCAAATTAATTCTTTACGTACATCACAACTAATTAAAATAGTAAAGCATCAATAGGTAAGATAACAATGAGATCCATGCGGAGCTAGATTAGGTTTCATTTATAGGGATGTCACCGTCTGGTACACAGTCTTGTGGGTAGTGTATCATTGAGCCTTATTGGTCTCATAGAGCTCCCACTTTGTCCAGATGATATTTTACATTTGTAGTTCAGTAATAGTGGCCATTTGTTCATGGCTGCTTATTATTATCCAGCTAGTCTTTTACCACTTGCAAGGTAGATACTTGCCTCTGGGCAAGGTCATCTGTTTGTAAAACACAAAACAAGCCCCAGATCCAAGAAATCCACAGCTGCTTTGATATTCTGTATGAAAAGCTGGGCTGCAAGAGAAATCCTATAGTCTTTTCTGCAATTGGCATAGATAACCTGCCACAGTTTGACTTCCATCTCAATTTACATTGATTCAGATTGGACAATTTAGATCAAGTAAGGTCATATAGAGGTGTGAAACAGTGTAAATTGAAAAATCGATCTCTGCAATACAAATTGTCACAACTCAATCTGAGTCATGCTTTGTATGAATTAATGTTCTATTAGTAACAAAAATGCCCTTAGGTCTCCTTTTATTTCACAGTGCCTCTTTTACATCTCTCATAGACTAATTCTGCTGGACTTTAATCACCAGCAGTACCACTCACTGTAGTTGGAATTATAATAATGATAACAGCACAGCAGGGAAGGTTGTCATGTGACTTCACTTAAAAAAAAAATCCATATTCTTCCCTCAAATGACTATTACTGGAAGAGTTTGCCATTAAGTGAAAGTAGGCTTTTCTTTTTAAATAATCAGTGGGATTTGGCTGCGGGTCAAATGATTAGTGGAAAAAAGACTTCTTTTCAGTATATATAAATAGACTAGCTCTGCAAAAATGAAGCCAAATCATCTTTTTGATAAATCATGTTAAATTTCCTGATGTCAGACCAAGTAAACTACTTGCCAATGTTTTTTTTTTTTCATGACATTACCCATAAATGTGATTGCCTAGCATGCACAGTATTTAAGACTAAGCACACAGTCGATGTGAGTAGTTGTGTGGGCAATGTGCCTGACAGTATTATAATCTACTCATCCTGATTCATTCTGCAGAAATTGGAATGTATTGTTAAACAGGGATTATGATGCAGGAAAAATAAAAGAGGCTCTTGAATGTCACAATGTTAAGGATGCTTCATTTTCTCTGCAGACTGGACAATTGAAAGGTACAGTTGCTATCAATGCTATATTCAAGTGAATTGGAGCAGACCAGACTTCTTGTCTTTAGTCTGTAGAACATATAGAACAAGGTTACTGTGCTCGAGTTTGATGGAGATACTGTTGCTAATAACAATTGTGTCGTTTTGATGAAGTTTCTTTTTTCTCATTTGACATGTACTGTCAAATGTACAAAGCCTGAGGCTGCAGCAAAGAATTAGTCAAAAATTACTTGGACTAGTCAGAACTCATTTTAAGGCAGAAAAAAAAATCGTCAAATGCATGACTTTGTGTTAAAAAAATGTAAAAAAATTCTTAACACATCATCAGCTTTGCTATATCAGTATATTCTCTGAGCCTACAGTAGGTTATTGCAATATATAGGGAGAATTCATCAACAGGGCTAATCATTTGCAGATGTCTAGTGACCCATACCAACCAATCAACAGGCAGCATTCTCTGGTATAAGGAAGCAAGAATAATAAAATACAACTTCTGATTGGTTTCTATCAGTTACTAGACCTCAGTAAAGTTTGCCCCGGTTGATGAAGTCCCCTGTTTTTTAAATATGTTTTTGTAGTAATCTGAGTCAGAAAGCAAGACCGGACTGTTGTATTACTAAAGAAGAAACAGGGACTTTAAAACATCTCACTAACCAAGCCACATTTCTATATGACTGTGTTTCAGTAATAAACAACGTACTGTAATTTGCTGGGTTGACTGTTTAATCAGAAAGTTTTGCTGTGGTCACTGTTTGGTCATTATAATATTCTGAAATCTCTAGTAATGTTTCCACAAAATAATCTTTTGAAACCACTACCAATTAGGTTGGGTCATGAATCTAGCAGTAACTTCTGGTACAATATGTTTGCTGCTGCTGTAAATTTTTCTGAGGTTACTGTCCAATTCTTCAGGTTGTGAGAGAACCATTTTAATTTTCTGAGGGCCGCCCTCGCTGTCCTATTTGTAAATTCATTCTTTATGAATATGTAATGATCTTGACCCCCCCTCCCCCATATACTTCTGTATGTAAAATAAATGTTTTCTAATGAATTAAATTAATTCTGATAAGTCCATAGAACTGGGAAGTAATTTCTTATGGGACCAGCAACACCAAAAAAAAAAAAAATCAATATTCTTACTTGGATTGGCATTGCAATTATTTAAATGCTAAATCTGTAATCTTTGAATTTAAATTCATGAATTGTATTGTTACAATTCATATTCATGAATTACTGTTCCTTTAATACCAATCACCATTGTTTGTATTCATGCAGTGGTAGTTACAGCTTTTGTCATTCCCACCGTGATATTGGCCATTTCCAATTTTCTTTCTGCTTTTGACTAAATTTAAAGTGCCCATCGAATAAAATATGGTTATGAAAAAGGAACTTAAGCCATACGTATTACAGCAATAATGACAGCATACCACTGTGGACAATAACTGAAATGGTAGATTATCATTAACATGGTTTCTTAGTAATGCTCCTAATGTATATTCAGTCAAGCAGCACAGTAGTGCATAGAATGAGATAGAGATGATAAACAACAGAAAGGGCTAAGAATTGTCTTTTACAGCAGAAATGGCATGGGACATATTGATCATGTGGGTTCCAATATAATTTTCACATTTACATATTTTCATCTTCAGACCTTATAAGAAGATCAAGTTCTTTAATGACTGTTACTATCGTAAAAATGTTACTGTGTTGTTACTGTTATTACCTAATGTTTTCTAATGTCTTGTAGGAAATTTCGAGCCATAAGAAATTAGTTCAACCTACATTTTTCCCCATGCTGAAAGCAGTAATTACGCTAAAACAAGTCACTTTTCTTGCAGATCACCATCAAAGTCTTAAAAAAGAAAACCATGCCCGTGATATGCAAAATTATTAGGCTGGATATTTTTATTTATATATTTTGAAGATGTTGAGGCGGTTGGGGAGATGTTTAGTTTAGATTGTGTTTGCATCAAAAAATATGAAAAGGAAATTAATTACTTGCATGGTGGCTCTTGAAGAGGACTTATTTCCTTGAATTGTATATTATGCATTTCGTATAATAACTATCATTATAGGCTAAAAATATTGCAGTAATGAAAACCTATCCAACTAAAAGGCAGGACATTAATCTCCCAGAAGTACTGAGTTTTTATCACATTCCACTGCAAAATTACTATAAATATGAAATAAACAGGGCTCAGACACTTCAAAGGAAAATAGACCTAAAAATGATATTCGTAACCCAAGATAATGATACTACTGCAGAAATAATAGGACTGGATAGTCAGCAGAGTTTGTCAAAGGCATGAGACTTAGCTAGAAACCTTTAATTATTTAGGTGTCACAGATAGCCAGTTAATGTATTATCCCCTTTGTTCAGTGTATAATATAGTACCTGGGCAGAAGTTTGGAAATTCTGACAAACCGTGCACATGTTTTATAATGCAGTAGTAATTTGCAGTGGTGCATTCCTATGTCAGGTGTACAGGAATAAT
This sequence comes from Pipa parva, assembly GCA_019650415.1. Taxonomy (NCBI): domain Eukaryota; kingdom Metazoa; phylum Chordata; class Amphibia; order Anura; family Pipidae; genus Pipa; species Pipa parva. The sequence goes on from WMED01003537.1 coordinate 9,940, forward strand.
GAATGTAGTGAGCATTGCTCACCATGCCTCTTTTAACACAACAGGTAGAAGAATAGACAATAGCCAAGTTTTATTATGTGCTAGATTTAGTTACATTTCTTAAGGCTGGGATCATGATGTGCTGCGCATCATACACTCGTGTCAGAAAAAAAAAAGAAAAATACACTCTGGTGTATTTTTGTGTAATACTTACCAGTGAAAGTGTGAACGCTCCCTCGGTGTTCACAGCACTTCCTGTGTGTTGCATATATATGACACCTTGAGACACTACCCTTAGTTAAATAGCCTTTGACATATGTCGGTTATTTTTCCTGCTCTGTAGTAAGCAGGAGGACTCAATGAAAGAAACCACTTCTGATTTTTACCAGATTACATTGGTATTAAATTTATGCTGATGGACTACATATCAATTAGTAATGGGATTAATAATCTATCTGAATTTTTACAAAATCATTAACTACTGCAATAAATAAAATGACCACTAGTTTCATGATTCAGAATAAAAGTGGACATCTTAAGAAGCACATTGTGACTTGTATTAAGATATATGCACTATAGTACACATAAAAACTACACTGAACTTGATTCTGCTGAACTCTACGCAGAGTTTCAGCAGCAAAAAAAAGATAAATGAATTGAAGTTATGAATTAAGTTATATGGTTTATTTCTAAGAAGTGGATTAGAATGGATAAAAGATCCACTTTTACACTATACTGTAGAAAGCACATTGACAGATGCAGAAGGTAAACTTTGCTTTGCTTCTTGTTTGTGGATGCATTTGAGTTGGACGAAACTAAGGGCCTTATTGGCTAAAGCAGCAGTTCTCAACCTGTGGGTCGCAACCCTGGTGGGGGTCGCACGACCATCCCATGGGGGTCAAGAACCACTGCGGCACCCGGAAGCGCCTGCAGGACCCTTCTTATAAGGGTTCCTGCAGGGTGACGTCGGCCAAAAACATCACATGACGTACGTGCGTGATGACGTTTCGCCTGAACGTCACCACGTGACGCGCGTACGTGATGACGTTAGGGCGAAACGTTAGTCCGTGACGTCACAGCCGAGGATCGCGGTTCTCAGAAGGTTGAGAACTGCTGGGCTAAAGGATGAATTGTTTAGGATGACACCATTAGAATGAATGTAGCTGAGCTTATTTTTTCAGAAACACTAGAGGGGATTTTATCATTTGATCTCTATTAGCTGCCCTGATGCATTTACACCAGTGTACTTTATGTAAATATACTGAAATTAGTTATCTGAAGTCATTGTGTTGAATTGCTGCAAAACGAAACCTATAACAAAGTGTTAACTTAAAAAGCCTACTTTAACTACATCTGTAACCCCCCCCCCTTTAATGCCTCAGCATCATAGTTTTGCATTGAGATTATTGCTGAGATCTGCAGATGCTGTTTTTTAGAGATATCTAATGTTGCTAGAGGTGATATTGTAGTCTAGAAAAAGATAGTAAAAGCTTTATATTATCATGTATTTAAGAATAGGCTATCCGTTAGCTTATCTATAGTCACAGGTCTTTTTTATAGTACCTAATGGTGCCTTTATTGTATTCTCTCACCCTCATAAAATCCTTAACAATTATGAGCACAACTGAATTTCCTTATAGACATGAGAAGCACATGCCTTTAGTTAGCTCCAATGCAAAGGGTGACTCTCTTAGTCCGGGAAGCTGGCAGGGAGAATCATGGGATAAAGTCTATTGAAAAAGTATTTTTACTATTCAAATATTGAACCTGACATGTGTGATTTCACACAACACTTCAGTTCACTGAAAAACTTAGGGGGTAATTCACCAAAGAGTGAGCATACCCTGCGATCGTTCGCTTCAGTACACATATCCTGTTATGTGCTCGCTGATGTCCTGCACACGGACATCAGCGAATGCTTTAAAGGGATTCCAGTTTCAGCGAAGCTCACGAGGCTCAACTCGAGACACCTTGCAAGACTGGAATCCCTTTAAAGCATTCGCTGATGTCCGCATGCAGTACATCAGCGAGCGCATAACAGGATATGCGTACTGAAGCAAACGATCGCAGGGTAAGTTCGCTCTTTGGTGAATTACCCCCTTAGTCTGTGATTTGTACAAAGGGGCAGGAACAGTTAGTGGGAATAAGATGCTAATCTTGTACTGATTATGGGCAAAGGCTTTTAGACATAAGTAATAAAACCAAACTAAAAATGTGAGGAACAGAACAGCCAAAATTTAAAATGCAAGTGAGAGGAAGAAAAAACAATTTAATGTAGTGTATCTAAAATTAGCACTGAGCTTCATGGTTTTGAAATTCCTTGAAAATGAACTTTACCCCTGGGCTATCACCTGACACATTTTCCCATAAACTTTGTACTTATTTCTTTGCATTAGTTTTTTCTAACAAGTTACAATTACAGATTAGAAAAAAACTTAAATAACAAAGGAACTCCCACATGTATACAAAAAGCATGTGGCCTTCATGCAAGTCACCCATTGTCAGACTGGTCTTCCAGTATACTGGGAAAATTACCCAGTTTTCAAGTGACCAGCCAGACCTTCTCCTTCACCAACCTTGTGCATGACATCATACATCACATTACATCAGTAATGTTGGTCCTGCAACACTCTGAGGTAGAAGACCCAGTGCACACCCATACACCAAGCTATATAAGCTATGGTGAGCTCTGATTGGTTAATCTTTCACTGGGGAGAAATATAGTAAGGCCCCACAGAATATAATTCACAACAGATTAGATTCCCTAAAATATAAATTGGTAGAAATGGTGATTTTAAAGCATTTCTGAGGAGTCAAAATTAACTAGGGCTACAATGGCATTGTCTCCTTTAAACAGATTCATGTGAAGATTACATCATTCCCAGTATCTCTGATTATCATGAATTAACTACTGCTACTATTTGCTTCATAAATATCTACTCAACAGTTTGTTCCATCAAAGCCACAATATGGTAAATAGTGTATAAGCACAACTGGGACTCATTTTCAAAAGGGTGAATTCACCTGTATAATTCACCTCGCTATAATTTGAGCCACATCCCCAGAATAGATGCAAATTCACTTCTCAGTGTTGACTAAGTGGCAAATACACTTGTCGAACAGGTGGAAAGCAGCGAACACTGTTGCATGCCTAGTGCGGCATATTCCGTCAGATAGAATTAGGTTGATAAATCACACAAAGTGAGGCAAATTCTACCAGTGAAGCTCAGTGACATCATCTTCACCATATCCCATTAACTATATTCGGTAAATATTCTATTTCTATGTCACCTTGTCTCTAGGTCATGTTGTCACTTAGTCACAGTTGCCAGTGTCCCTTTAGAATGAATTGTCACCTTATGCAACACTGGAGCCCTGTCATCAAACCCCCAATTCAAGTCAAACAGGCAAAGTGAAACAAGTGAATTTGGAGAAGTACACCTAGTTGCATTCACTCCTTCAACACATTCCGAAGCTTAGTCAATAGTAGAAGTACCTGTGAATGCGCACAAAAACAGATACAAAGAGCTACATAAGGTTGTGACTATAGATGCAACTGGTCACATATTCACCCTTTTCCAGAGTATATTCAATAAGTGAACATGGGGAAGTGGTGAATAGATGTGAATGTGGTTATTATCAATAAAATTCAGCTTTACCTGTAAATGCTCAAACCGTATTATTTTATTCATAAATATAGTTTTGATTTCATAGAGTTGAAAGTCTTTTCTGATATTTTTTTTTAGTCTATGTATTGTATGAGAAATTGTTCCCTCTACAGTTTCCATTTTATTAACATTTTTCTCTGGGTAGGGCCTTAGGAACAGAACAGAATATTAAAGACAGAGTTTCATTAAAACAAATATAGAGGCAACACAGCCATGCTTATCCTGCCACTAATGTCTCTCCCTAGTCAACATGGTTCTCTAGTTTTCTGTGTGATTTTTTTCCATTGCTGTACAGAACTGTTAACTATAACTGTAAGAACTTGCTTACTTTCAAGTCCTCTAATATTATGACTCCTCTGTTTTGTCTACAAAAACCCAAAAACATACAATTCTATTCAGTCCAACATCAGATAAACATTGATTTAGTCCAAAGGTCAGAACAATTGAATCATTTACTTGTCCACAAATAAAGCTTTATAACATTTACTGTTCATGCACACTTTCATCATTGTGTGTTTTTACTTATTTTACTCCTTTTAATTTTACAAATACATGTCATTGCATAACAAATGCATGGCATCCACATGGACAATTGTTCTACTAGAGACAGATGGATTTATAGACACACACACAGGTTCCAGTTGACTTGGAAACATAAATTATAGTTCTTAAAGTATTCATTCAGTATGGGACTCCTGGGTAAAAAGCATTATTGTGTGTACAGACCCATATAACTCAAGCAAAGCAAAGTACCTATACAGTTGCTGTGTATTTGAATGTAAAATAACACATCACATCACACCTAAATATAGTCCGAAACACCCAGGTATATGACCCCAGGGATTTACATAAAGTGGAGGGTGAGGCCCAAGGCAGAAGGTGTCCCAGTGCTGAGAAACCCCCTCTAACAAAAATATGCATGTGCACATGAAGCTTTTCCTTCAGAGACCACAATGACTAATGTGCACCCATATATGACCCCTTGATTTATAAATTACATGTTAAAGTTTCCAGTATTTTTCACTTATAATGCCCAGTTACCAACAAGAACTTGAGAAAGGGTCATCCCCTTGAATTCATTTATTATATTCTTAGCACCTTTTTTTCATTTAGAGGCATAGTTTAAACTTAAATATGTGTATATAAAGTGCGAATCATAAATTGCATTTGAACACCAGGGATCCTGTAACAGCATGCCTAAAGCTAAAGCGCCCAAACCAAACACAAACATACATAAGAGTAAACAGCCTAAAACCAAGACAAGAACAACCACATAGTCTGGAGGAGGACTAGCACAGAAACAATCCCATAGCCTTGAGAAGGACTAGCCTAGAAACAACACCATAGTCCAGAGAAGGACTAGCCCAGGAACAACCACATAGTTGGGAGGAGGATTATCCTGAGAGCAGCCACATAGTCTGGAGTAGGACTATCCTAAGAACGACCATATAGTCTAGAGGATTATTAGCCCAGGAACAACCATATAGTCTGAAGGAGGACTATATTGGGAACATTAACATAGTATGGAGGAGGAATAGCCCAGGAATATCTCTAAAGAAAGTGTCAAATAAACAGGCAATACGAACTGACTCATAAAATAGGCATAGGTACTAAATCAGGATTTTGAAACCCAGATTCTTCTTTGGGTCCTAAATCAACAACCTAGTAGTTTAAATAACTATCATAACCGAGGACTTTTATAGTCTTGGAATGAATGTCTATATGTCCTTTAATATCCTTATATGATACATAATCTTTCATCTCTATAACATGTTATGAAACTATGCAAATCTATGACATGGCATAACTAAAGGCAAGTACAGAATATAGGCTATACCAACTGCTTACTGCTAAAATCCACAGAGGGCTCCAAGTTTTCAAATCCAGATGTAGCAGGGTGGATGCTATCAAATTAAAATTTTAAAGCTTAGTTTGAAAACAACCCATCAGCATATCCTGAATTGATGCATTTTATCCATAGAAACTCTTGTAAAAACACTCTAGGGAGAAACTCATGTTAAAGCACTTTAGGGGTGAAATGTATTAAACTCAGAAAGTCTCAATTTTTCAATAAAAAGGTATCCATACTACTTCAAAAGTGTAAAAAATAGAGATTGAAAAACTGAAAAACTCACGCGTTAATCTCATGGGAACACCGTGAGATCTCACGCGATAAACTCGGAAAGGCCAAGAGCGGTCTTTCCGAGTTTAATAAACTTTGCACCAATATTTTGTCGTTGTGTTAAAAAGCTCCAAAGTTCTAATGCTTTATGGTGAAGTCCAGCTGCATATGTACAGTACATCACTAAATGTCTTACCTTTAAAAACATGTGGAAAGCAGTGAGAGAAAAACACTAGTGTTTGCTTATCACAATAGCTATAGCGCCCCTCAACAACCAGTGAACAGAATGTAATATATGCAATGAATGTAAAAATAGACATTGTATATAAATTAAATTTAAAAAAATTAAGAACAATATAAAAAAATGAAAAGTCACATAAAGTCTAAAAATGGTCCAGATAAAAACAGACAAAGTCAGTAATTTCCTGCGCTTGAACTACAAAAGGTAATCTGCTAAAATACCTCAGGGAAATAGATGTGATCAATGAACTGTACTCTGAAACTCAGATAACTGATGGATGCGCTGGATAAAACAAAGACAAAAGAGGTACAAAATAGGGGGTAGTCCCCTAGTGTGATACTGTATGGATGCAGTACAATTTTCAACAGGTGCGTGAATCCAAATATTGGAAACAGAGTCATGGTGTGGTCATGTGTGAGGGTGTTTGGTTCTTCCCAGCAGTTATACTCACAAAAGTAGGATAAAATCAAGCTTGATATAGTTTTAAAAACATGTGTTTAGTTTTCCACAGGTGAAGTAATTTAGAATAGTAACGCAGGTTTGACTCTCAAAGAAAGTAATTAATATCTGCACAAACATATAAAAACCACAGTGGTCTTTGCATATCTGCACAAGCATAAAAAAAACCACAGTGGTCTTTGCATATCTGCACAAGCATAAAAAAAACCACAGTGGTCTTTGTATATCTGCACAAGCATAAAAAAAACCACAGTGGTCTTTGTATGTCTGCACAAGCATAAAAAACCCACAGTGGTCTTTTGTAGAGAAATTGGGCTGCTGGCTAAAATGATCTTATTCAGGTAACTTTGGCCCCATACTTTCCACCATTAATGCCTCAGAGTTGTGTAGTCAGTAGTCTCAGTTTATAGCAGTATATATCATAATTGTTCTTTTTGGAAATTGTATAGCTTATGTAACAAATCAACTGTTTTTGATTCTTCTTATTTGGGAGATGGTTGAAGGTTTATTATTAGCTTTATTTTACTAGCTTTTTACAATCCCAAAGAAATGAGGTTCCGGAATATTTCTACTACATGATCTCCAATACAGGTGGCCCTTTGACACCATCCTTATAAAAAACACTTAAAGAAGATTTATTTTTCTTACACTTCCCTAAAATCAGAGGAGGTTAGTGTTTTACATTCATTTATAACACATGCCTTTGTGACACTTCTGTATTCAGTCTCAGTAGAGGCAATTTAATCTTGTGCTACTACCTATTGTTCTATTGTTTGTAAAGTTGACTTATAGTGTATTACTAGTTTGGTTTTAGACAAAATTAGGTCATGGGCAAAACTTCAGGTGGGTCCTCCATTCTTGGTGAATCTCACAAATAGCTGTAATAAAAATCTATAAAGAGTTAGCCCTATAGTGATGCTCCAGGATTCTTTTTTATTTGTGAGATTTACACATCTTCTAGATATAGCTAGACGGTGATCCTGAAACACAGTGGAGCCACCATATGAAGGTCCACTCACCTCCATTTGCTGCTCTCTTGGTAAATGATGACCAGTCTTAACATGGCATTGCAGGCATTTACAAGTGCATATAAGCTGCAATTAAAGTAATCAAAAATTTGACTTTATATTATATGTATTTATTTGTTCACATTTCTTTCTTATCCAACTTTTCTCCTTGCCAATTCAAGGTTTAATATTTGTTTTGTTGGTAACAGAGTTATAGCCACTAATTACAATAGAAACTTTGTACAATACAATATGTAAATTTGACCGTGCCACTAATCCAGATCCCTTCACTATTGAAGAATATACAGTATATTGAAATTGCCATTGTTACCAAGAAAAATAATAATCTATTAAATCTTGAATTGCCTCTGAGCAAAATTCCAAAAACAGCTGTACCAATCAATATGAGTTTTATCAAAGTAAATTCAGGTGCATTTTTACAGTATAAGACAGAGAGAGAAATTCTTTAAAAAAGTGTTTATAAATGAAATGTTATGAAAATAAGAAAACATATTGCAAAAGCATTTATTTATAAGTGACAGGCAAATAATGATTAGAGACTGGACTATTTTTTCATAGAGAGAAGGACATATATGAGGAGCAATGTCTGGTCTAAAGGAACACTTTTTTTGAGTGAAATTTATTAAACTTGGAAAGACTGCTCTAGGTCTTTTCAAGTTTACTGAGCGAGATCTCGTGAGATTTTTTCAAGATTGATTTTTTCTATCTCGATTTTTCTAATTTTTTTTCCAATGGAAAGGTATCCACACTTTACATACGTAGCATGGCTACCTTTCCATCGAAAAATGTGAAAAATTGAGATAGAAAAATTTAAAATTTTTTCTAAAGAACAATGTGAGATCTCGCTCAATAAACTCTGAAAGACTGAAAGCGGTCTTTTCGAGTTTTATAAATTTCACCCTTAGAACTGCTTTATCAGCATGGTCCATGATACAAATACTTCAGTGTTTACATTCATGTATTTTTGTATTTTATTCATTTATATACAGAGATTCACCAATCACTTCAGTCCCTGCCCCGTGGATCTTACAATCTAGTTTCCCTATTCAGTCACATACACACAGACAGACACAGATGTATGTTTTTGGTAAACTTGTCATATTTCCTATGTCACATACGAAAGCGAGCACGCCATCAAGGATGCGTTGATGATGTGCACACTCTCCCATGTGACATAGGAAGTATGGTGTGGAGCTTCACTCTCAGTGTGTCTGGAGAGGGCTGTGCTTCTCAGAGGGGATCTGTAGACTCAGGATTCTGTAGAATTATTATTTTTTGCAATCAATAATAAAATGCATTTAGTAAAACAAAGCAAGATACATAAATAATTAAATGTATTTTATTTTAAATTTTGACCATACTGTTCCTTTAAAACTCAGTTTGCAAAGAAAATGCCAGGTCTTCATGGAAACCCTCAATTTCTCTAGCCAGCACTTATAGATAGTAGCCCTACCTTCTAATGCCGATTACTTTGCTCCTAACCCTGCCCATCATTACCCACCTAACTAATCAAACCCCCATTATGGTGCAATTTGCTTCATCAAGCCTTCCCTCTATTCAAATAAAGGAGCTGAAGTACCTCATCCCCTGTCATTACAGGCCTTAGATGTTCCCAAGCAAACTCATCAGCACAGATGGTAATTCATTTGAAGTATTTATAAATGTTATAACATGGATAATTCAGTGTAAATACATATTTTATGCATCAGTGAGACCTTCCAACACCCATCTACCTGCTACACTCCCATCCATTCCTTACCCAGCTCCCACTAAGATCCCACCCATCTGTCACCAAACACCTGATGGGCTGGCTGCTGGAGGTCAAAGGAGTTAACGGTTTTGCTCCTCAAACCAATATTCTGAGAGACTTTACAGTTTAAATCAGCCCTGTTTTACATATTAACTATAAAATTCATGTGTACTCCACTTATACTCTAGTGCATAGAGTGTGTGCTATAATTATAACAAAAGTATAGTGCATAGAGTGTGTGCTATAATTATAACAAAAGTAAACACTTTAATACAGAAAAAAAAAAATCTAATATCTGAACCTCTTTCACATTTGCCCCTTCCAGCATTCATAGCAAGGCTCAATTTGTCTAGGCAACAGGTAGCAGTGACACAAGGAAGACGTTATTAAACCTTTAGCTGTATAAGTCATCCGTATTGGTCACAGCTGTCGATAAAATATGCCCTTACTGCTAACAAGTAGCTTCTGTGTTGTGCTTGTAGATTAGTTTCTCGGGCCTGCTCTGTATTCTTTATCTTCATCACTGCACCAATCCTTTAATTAGCCAGTGAAATCTTCTGCATAGTGATTAGGAAATCACAGTTAAGAAGGTTTTTACAAAGAGATGCTTCTGGAACCGGCTCAAAATAGCTTTCAGGTTCAGAAATTCCTCACTCTGTCACACTAGAACGTGTGTGGGATTTCAAACCAAAACCACTGACCTTCAGCTAATCAAAAGATGCCAAAAATTCAAAATGCAAGACAAAAAAAATGTATTTACCTTGATTAAAATAATAATAATAATAAAAAAGGTTGCCATTTCAAATGCCAGTGGCCTGAAATCCCCTTTCCTTTAGAATTACATATGAATTCCAAGGATGGCGTTCTCATTATTTGAAGTCTTTTGAAGCTGGCCCACCTAGCTGGAAGCTTCAGTGTGATGAATATATAAGCATTATGAGCATTCTCTATAGCTTTAAAATATGCATGCGCCGGATCCACAGTAAATGCAAAAATATGAGGTTTTAAAACTGTTTTTTTTTTTCAAAACTTAATAGGCTTTCAGAAATCACATGGCATTAACACTAAAAAAAACTCACAACACATGTAATTAAAAATAATATAGTCTTTTATTCTACTGTATAAGCAAGGTTTTTTGTTAATACTTAGATGGGGAGTATCCTGCACCTCCCAGCATTCTAATCCATGATTTTTTTTTTTAACTAAATATGTAAGACACGGTAGTAGTAGAATTTGCATTTAACTTACTGTAGTCTGTAGCGTAATAATCTAGTCATATATCTCCATAAAAAAGAACTGTAAAATATACAGAGGATAATGTATCCTTTACAGTAATTTAGAAGGATATTAATAGTCACTAAGGAGTATAAAAGAAAGAGTTTGTAGAACAAGATAAATCTTTGCACCCTTTTAAAATATTAAAAGGATTACACGATCCTTTATAAGACATATTTTGTTTTTGTTTTTTTGTTTTCTTTTAATCATAATAATTCTTGTTTTTTTTTTAAACTACAGTTTTCACATTGTTGGGCCTTATGGGATGGTTCATCAGTATGCATTATCTAATATTTCACTGAAAACAATTGGAACTTGCTGTGTGTCTATTTATGCAACAGATAAACAATGCCTGCAATTAGCAAAGAAGAAAACAAACAAAAAGCAATTACGGCTAAACTATTACAAACAGGGATTTTTTTATTTTCCGGTCCTTCAGATAAATGTATGCCTTTGATACGAAGAATTCAACTAGTGCAAAATACAAGATTTTAGATGGAAAGCTTTCCAAAGAAAGCTAAAATTGTCAGCTGATTATAAACACAGTCATGTGGGTAGTTTACAGAAACAGTCATATGTCAAATAAAAGCCTGTCTCTGATAGACTTCAGATTTACAGAGCTATCATTAACCTCAGATATTTTATTAAACGTTCACCGAGCATCCCAATGGTTTCATTCATTCTACTAAGTTTTGCAGAATCACAAGCGACCAACTCCAAATACACCTTAGATGCATACCTAAAAAACATATTATTGCATTAGGCAACTGATGTGATTTCACAGGGTTTTCCACATGATTTGTTAGATGGAATTTCATTGCATACAACCAAAAGTATATGGAAACAAATAGAATGAAAATGTAATCAAACAAAACGGCCAACAACAAAAGTGTATTCCACAATACAAAGCCAAAATTCCAGCATTAATATATATAAAAAGTCAAGCTAACAACAGTCAATTAAAAACCAACACCAGAAACAAAGAATTTAAAAGCCAAGTAACTAGCAATACTGTGGCGTAGGATGCCAAGTCACCAGTCACAAAAATAAAAAAAATCCATCCAGTATGCAGGGATTTAACATGGTCACCATCCCTACAACCTTTATAGTGTGGGCACATATGTCATGGGATGGTGTCCCCATCTTCCTAACACAATATGCCAGTGGGAGTATGGGAAATATCTAATAAAATGCCTCAGTAGAGTGCATGTTCTATAGGAGAAGATCCATAGGATCCATTATTTCTTCTAAAAACTAGTGGATGGTAGGGGGAACATGTTAGGCTAGGGAGTTGACTTAAGTGGGTAGTCCCCCCCCTTACGCCTAACTCCCTGGTAATGGGAGTTAGGAATAAATAAATAAATACAAATAATTCATTTGTCAAGCCTCGGCCCTTAACTCTTCTTGGCTGAGGTTCCCAAAGCCAATGTGTGGAATAGAAGTGTGGACCCACTGTACTATCTTGAAGTTTGACTTAGGTATGCTGCGAGGTGTGGAATCTAAGAGATCTCTGGTCTTCGCCTTTAACCTCTGCAAGGAGGTACTGGTCTTAGC
>WMED01003538.1:0-22014 GCA_019650415.1 Pipa parva
TAACAGTGTGCTTTACAGCACACTGAGCCGGGCCCTGTAAGAGGTAAGGGGAAGGGGTTTGCAGCTGCCTCTACCGGCCCGGCGCTGGGGGCCTGGTAAATGGCCTCAGGGGGCCGCATCCGGCCCGCGGGCCTTAGTTTGGGGACCCCTGCTGTAGTTGTATCAGAACCTACTGTTTCTCATTATGTGCAGTTGCATTAAGGGGGTTATTCACTAAGGTGCGAATTCGACTATTGATTTCTCAAATAGTGGATTCCCATAGCAAATCCTCAACAATTTCCCCATTGGAAAGTGGCAACAATTTTTTAAAGATAAGATTGTGACAATTTTCCCATAATAAAGTTGCAACTGCGACAATATTCTCATTATAAAGATGTGACTGCGACAGTAGTAGCCTATTGTGACTGTCTTTAGCTGGCGAATTCACACCTATACACAACAGTTCGGATTTTAGTGAATAACCCCCTAAGAGTGAGAAAGTGTTGTTTTGCAAACAAAACTGTTTTAATTGGATGCTGAATACATAAAGTTTTGGGAACAACTGATTAAGTCATGAAGCCATGCTGTTAACAATTCTCCCCTAGTATGAAGGGGCTGGAATGAAGATTTGCATAAAAAACACTCCCACTGTTCATTTGAAAGAAGACAGCAGACTGTAAGGATCAGCTCGAGTAGCCAGTTTAATAGGAGTTTTATGTTGAAAAGTGACTTTTTTTTTATTTGTGGGGGTTTGCAGAGTATAGTAACCACTCATTAATAATAAACCAAATTTATTTGATAAACACTACAGATCCCCTTTAAATATATTATTCTGTCAGAGTGGGATAAAAAAGTTTTAATTCTTTTGTTTGTTTTGTATGTTAGGTTGGTCTCTGGATTGATGCTGGAAGTAGATATGAAAACCAGTTGAACAATGGAACTGCACACTTTCTGGAGCACATGGCATTTAAGGCAAGTTTGAAAGTGTCATGTGGAAAAAAAATGTATGAAATGAGAATTAAACACTTTTATGCCAAATAAAAATAAATATCAGAATTTTTCTGCCGAGAACATTTATTGGCTAACTTAAAACGCCATCCTTTTAATGTTAACGTTTTTCAATATTTCCTTAGGTGTATGTAAATTTCTAATACAAATAAATGTTTTCCCCATCTCATAAAGCATTTCACTAAAATAAGACTAATGTCCTTTTTACAGATTAGCAGGAATGTTATTTTCCCTTATTCCCGGAAAAACATTGTTAGGCAAACTCCCCATAATTGCAAATCTCCCTGTAAGTTCATTGTGAACCATAGGATGTTAAAACAGTATCCAATGTTTCGGGCATTTCTACTTCTTTTAATGGGGAATGGAGGAAAATGAGGCAAATGTTATATACATTCAGCATTTAAACTTTATAGAATCCACTTGTTTATGCTTTGACTTCGTTAATTTTTTTTTGTTGTTGTTGTCATTCAAGGGAACTAAAAACCGTTCTCAGCTTGATTTAGAACTGGAGATAGAAAACATGGGTGCTCATCTAAATGCATACACATCTAGAGAGCAAACAGTGTACTATGCAAAAGCTTTTTCTAAGGATCTGCCTAGAGGTAAGCCTTTCAATAAATGTTTTCATACAGCTTATTGTACTGTGTGAGTACAAAGAAACCTTCTGCATGATGATTTATGAAAGTGTACATCTCTTCATAAAATTTAAATAAAAAGCATTGGCATGTAACTACTAAGCAAAGGGCCATGCAATTCTTTATGTCCAAATACACAACTGCCTACCACTTTAAAGCTACTTTGTGTTTCCTGCTTTCACAGCACTGCAATGTTCTGCACATTACTTTATGTGTACCATAGGTGCATTTAACTTTTTGACTTACATTTCTATTTTGTGCTTTCAGCTGTGGAAATCCTTGCAGATATTATTCAGAACAGCACATTAGGAGAAGCAGAAATTGAGCGTGAAAGAGGTGTCATTTTGCGGGAAATGCAGGAAGTAGAGACCAATCTTCAAGAAGTGGTTTTTGATTACCTACATGCAACAGCTTATCATAGCACTGCCCTAGGAAGGACTATACTGGGACCGACAGAAAACATCAAGTAAGTCCAGTAACATAGTGTCATAGATGCCAAAAGTATTGATTTAGTCAAGATGCTGTTACAGGAGCTTATGACACAGATGAACTTGTCATGGGTAAAGTGCCCTGTAAATGCTGTAGTCATTTTATGAGATTTATCTTTTCTTTCTAAATGCAGATCCATAAACAGAAATGACTTAGTAGAGTATATCACAACACATTACAAAGGACCTAGGATAGTTTTGGCAGCTGCAGGAGGTAAGTATCCTTTATTATGTTTTTTTTTTTTATGATGAAATTGGTTTAGACGTTTTGAATACACTCCTTAGTTTTTAGTATAGAAGGGGAATACATTTTTAATTTGTATTCATTTTTATTTAAATATATTAGGGAGTTTCTGGTCTAATGCAAAACACATATTTTTTCATTATTGGTGAATGGTATGTTTATGTGTATTGGGGAATGAAATAAGTAGCTGACAAAGTATATACAATATTTTTCATTTGGACGAACATAACTTGTTAACCTAGCCCTATTGCCTCATTCGTTAAACACAACAACAAAAGTAGACGCCATATTTTAGCCATGCAGCTCCTCCCATTCTGGCTGTCTGCATCTTGTATATGCCTTCATATTGCTTATTCTGAGATTTTACATTTTCCAGGGAGGACACGTTACAAGAATTTATTCTTGAGAAACAGTGTTGCACTTTAATGTAAAGCAATATGGCTGACAAAGTTAGTTGTTTTCTTACCTGCTCAGATAGCAGGTAAGAAAAATACAAAGGGGGTTAGTAGAGCAATTGTTTATGGAAGTCTGGTAACCCATACAACCAATCAGAATTTGTATATATATATTTTTATACCTGGTTTAATTTTCAAACACTTTGCTGTGGTTTTAATTAAAGGTGTATGCCATGAAGAATTACTTCAGTTAGCAGAGTTTCATTTTGGTAATTTGCCGTCCATGTATGATGGAGAAACCCTTCCACTCTGCTCATTCACAGGTAGTGAGGTATGATCTGTTTATTATCTTTTCTTTAATTATAAACAGAAATTGAAGTTGTTGGAATTCCTGCATACCTTTCTCAGTGGTAATGAAGTGCATATTTTAGATTGGAGTTATGTTTTCACATTTCATTTATTGTAAATTGCAACACTGATCATAGTTAATTGTTGATTTCCTCATTTCCTTTGAGAAAAAATAATCTGTTTAAATCTGAGCACTAAAAAGGAAAAAATCTTTGTTGCAATGCAATAAATTGTTGAAAAAAATAATCCAAGAGAGTAAAAAAAATTTACCTATGTACTTTATAATTTATTTTTCCTTCACACCAAGATCCGAGTACGAGATGATAAAATGCCACTTGCCCACATTGCTGTTTCTGTGGAAGCTGTGGGCTGGTCACATCCAGATACTATTCCGCTCATGGTAGCCAATACACTTATTGGGAACTGGGACCGTTCTTTTGGCGGTGGTGTGGTAAGTAGTTGCTTTTATTTTTCTTCCACTTCCACAAACATACATTTGTTTGTGAACTTTAAAGGCCCACTTGTACATTGTCCAATCACACAATTGTGCTAACCTTTTTAGTGTTTTTTTTTTAACGGGGGAACTGTTCCCTATGAAGTAATATAGTATCCATATATATCCATATATGGCTGCTTGATGCTGCTTGTGGAAAAGATTTTATTTAAATTTCCAATTTAGAAACACTTTGCTGGTATGTGAATTAAAATTCATAGTCGCTGTCCATGTTTCTTGTTCCTCTATTGAAATGTGGAATGACATCTGTCTTTCTCTAGTCCACTGGCATCAAACCAGAGTAGTGGGGGGCATGCAGTCAAACCCAGTAGTTTTGTACTCACGGAAGGATCAGTAAAACCAAAGGAATAAAAATTGCCTTTGGGATTGGCACTGCAGGTTTTTAAAGTACACCTGTTACATCAAAACACTAATACTAATTTAGGTTGTACTAATGAAATAAACATTTTTGTAAATATATATGATTTAAAAAAATGTACCTTTATACAGCGTTTCTCTTTGTCATCTTCTCTGTCAGCCTGCCTTTTCTTCCTGTGTTGGGTGATGATGATTGACATTATAGCTCCTCCAATCAGATCCCTGCTAGATTGTGATTTAAGAGATCTGATTGAAGGAGCTATAATGTCAATCATCATATAACCCCACCCACCTGACACTGGAAAGAACAGGCAGGCTGACAGGGAAGATGACAGAGAGAAACGCTGTTAAAAGGTACATTTTAAACCATATATGTTTACAAAAACATTTATTTCATTGGTACACCCTAAATTAGTATTAGGTTTGAGGTGACAGGTGCACTTTAAATAAAGCTCATGTGTTATCTTTGAAGCTAAATGCTTACATTTTATTGATATCTGTCTGTTTTTATCTTTACAAATAGCAGCCATGTTGTGTGTGTTTATTAAAAAGAAAACACTCAGCCCCACTGTTGTCTATGCTCCAAAAAATACATATTCAGGACTAAATATAATACTTCTTAGACACAATTTAGAATTATTGAAAGCACAGTCATTATGTGAAAAGACTCTCTAAGTGTGACTACTTTAACAGTATAAAGCCATTTGTTGCTTAATTTTATCTATGGAGGGAAGCAAATGACTGTCTATTTGCTTCCTGTTTCTAAATGCACATGTTTTTAAAGGACAGTCACCTTGTCATATCCCTTCCAATAAAGTTTGCTGTAAAAGGATAGTAGCACTTAATAAAGAAAATGTGGCAAATTCTTCTAAAGATATTATATATTCAATATGTGCTTTCAGAAATTCTAAACTGAACACTGCGACTGGGTACGGTCTGTGTAACCAACACATACAACATTGCTGCTATTAGTAAGGTTTAAAAAAACACACAGAAAGCAATGCAAAAATAACATTTTAACTGGTACTATATTTAAATAACTGACAAACTTTTTGTTGTGTTACTGGTCCTTTAATATCCCTAACCGTTCCTTTAACATCTAGTATAAAACTTCTGCATCACTAGTTGTGTTTAGTATAGTTTATCAACGTACTTCTGCATCACTAGTTGTGTTTAGTATAGTTTATCAACGTACTTCTGCATCACTAGTTGTGTTCAGTATAGTTTATCAACGTGTTTACTGATTTTCAAAAAATGTTTTGTCCTTGTTCTTCAGACTTTTCCTGGATTGAACACTTCTAATAAACCAAATGTTGTTTAATACCATTGTGTATAAATTGGTGCCCAAGCCTGTTTCTGTTAATTAGACAATGGGCAGTTAGTTTCATTACAGCAGTCACTGCCTGGATATATAAAATTCCCTATAATTAGAATCCTAGTGGATCTGTCTTTTTTTTTATTTATGTTAATTGAAAGAAGATAAAAGCTGGTACTCTATGTACTTGTGAAGATATCATTTTTTCCGTTAAATCACAGAATTTATCCAGTAAGTTGGCACAGCTGACATGCCATGGAAATCTCTGTCACAGCTTCCAGTCTTTCAACACTTGCTACACAGACACTGGACTCTGGGGGCTGTATATGGTTTGTGAACCTAACACTGTTGAAGATATGATGCATTTTGTTCAAAGAGAATGGTAAGGATTTATGTTCTGTTGATCACAATGTTCTGCATTTACTATTAATTGGTGCCTGTCTTTTGTAATCCTAAGGCATTTGGATATGTAAAGGAACAGTCCAACCCGATTAATAAAAAGTAATGTGTGTTCTAAATGCATAATATTTTTTACTGATATACTTTGTCAGTCAGTCTTTTATGTGATCAAAGCTATTAATTGTGCCTCATGTGTAGCAGCACACAGTGCTTATTTATATTTCTTCCTAGTCAGATGGATGCAGCATTCCTTTGCCACTGACATAACTGTGTTTCAGGAAGATCAAAATTAATAGTTAAAGAATTACCGTGGGCAGTTACAATAGTTACAGCTAATGGTGTATACTGTCAGTAATAATAGCACAATGATCCTGGGCATGAGAGAGAGTGTCCAAATCCATATAAAAAGAAAGTCAGTGTTTTAGCCCTTTCTAAAGAGCTTTTATCCATTTAACAGTTGCTTCTGCTAGGTTAATTACACCTTTAAGAAATTTAAAAAAAAAAGGTGGATGACAGCTTATTATCAATCCTGTCAGTCAATTCCTTCACTTAAGATTCCAAACTGAACTGCTGAAGAGGAACTAGCTGAGAGAGGGAAGGAGCTTCAGTACCAAGCTGGCCCTAAATTGCAAAGGATGTAAATAATTTATACTTAAAGCATGTTTTTAAACTTTTATATAACAATGCAAAATAGACCGTCAAATAACTGTTGGTGACTAAACTGTTCCTTTAAGACTCTGATGCAGGTCATTTGACCCACGATGCCTTCTGTTATAATCTATCTTCTTTTTTCTGGTTCCAGTATTACAATTCATAGCTGATGTGACTAAGAGCAGAAGCTGTATTGGGAATTAATACTGCTTCTGCACATGTTAGTAGGGGTGGGCGATATTGCAAAAAAATGAGATCGATCATTTTTTAAAAAATTACCCCGATAACGATAATGGACGATATCATCCTCTTCAGCGTGCGCCTCATCCTCTGCCACCTCCTGGAAGTCTGTGCAGACTTCCGGGAGCCGCACGATATTGCCATCTGGCAATATCATTAAACCCTGGTGTGTGATATTATCGTAAACGATACATATCGCACACCCCTACATGCTAGCATCAGTGATGTAAAATAAGAAGTGTTAATTGAAAGGATATTGCAACGCTGCAACCAGAAATAAAGTTTGCTAAAAGAGGAAGCAGGAGGTATCATGCTACAGAAGACCTGTACCGGTAAGTTGAATCAACTCTAGAACAATGACCATTTCAGCTCTTTCTGAGCCCTCCACTGTTAATCCCTGCCAGATAACCCCAGGAAACTCACTTAAAATAGAGAACTAATGTAGTCTTCTTGTGAGAAAATGTTATTGCTACTGCTTGCAGTTATTGAAACATAAAGACCACCAAAATTTCCTGGGACGCACTCAACACTGTAAATACCTATTGTTCACAAAGAGGTAGGTGGCATAAGAATCTGTTGCAGCTACTCCACTAGTACCTCCCCCACCCGCAGCCATCACTGCCTCCTGCCTTATACAGAAGACTGTTTGCCGCTTACTCAACTCCACGCGGGAGCAGTGCATCATAGCACCAGTGCGACTTCTGTTTTTTTTATGTGACAAGCACCAACGTCCCTTCCAGTTCACATTCTTGATCAGAATGAGGGAGCTCATATTGGCAGCCATTTTACAATAGCGCAGAGGCAGCGACGGGACAGAAAGAACATCAATCAAGTGACTTCTCACTGGGAGGGGGAGGATACTAGCTGCTAATTAGTACCATCAGGGGGAAGGGTGAACTTTACACCCAATTCTTGGGTTAACAGTATTTCACTGCACACACAAAAACTGCATGGAAATACTTAGAGCAGGGGACAGTCTCAGTGAAATACCTGCATCATATCCAAGGGCAACATTTTTTGCTTGCATTTTATGCAATTCTAAAAAAACTAAACTACACATGTTGTCTACTTTGTAATCATTACACATCTATGGCAAGTGACCCAAAAAGCTGTGCCACTGAGACATCACAGCCCTTCTGAAGCAAACTCAGTAGGAATTTCTTCATCTGATGATGAGAAAATGTTTAATGGGAGACAGGGAAACTCATGATGCTTCAGAGGCTGTAGAAAACACCATACAAAAGGTTTTAGAAACATTAAATATCTCAGTCCCTCAGCAAGGCACTTGGCAACCAAAGAAGCAAACTACCTCTGCATCAAACAAAAGTTCTTCACCATGAAGGACCAGCCGCTCCCAAAATAGGCAATCAAGTAGGGGGAAGATTGTCACTTTTTTGGGAGGCATGGCTTCAATAAATAAACGAATGGGTCTTAAAAATCATAAAATTCAGCTACCAAACAGAATTCATCCACCTTCCCTCTCCCCTATTCTGTAAAGAATCCCAGTAGATCAAAAAAAAAACCAGTCAAGCATTTTATGTTTGCATACACAACCTGATCACAAAAGGAGAAATTACCCCAATTCCACATCACCAGAGGTGCCAAAGTAACTACTCCAACCTCTTTATTGTTCCCTAAAGGATGGAGGCTTCCGCCCTATTTTAGATCTAAAGAGTCTAATCAAATTTTATTAGAATTCTAAAAGTAGTCTTTCTAGTGGCTATATTTTCAGTGTGCAGGATTTTAGAGCTAGCAGCCTTGCCTTGTAAGGAATAGTGTCTATAGTTTCAGTGCTCAGGATTTCAGAGTTGGCAGCCTTGCCTTGTAAGGAACCTTTTAGTGTTTCACTCGGATAAGGCAGTACTCAGAACATTACCCAAAACAGTACCATCCTTCCTGCCTAAGGTTGTGTCCTTCTTCTTTCATGTAAATGAGGATATTGTGTTATCATCTCTCTTTTCCAGTCTCTCTAACACCAAGGAGGAAAAATTAAATTCTCTTGATGGTAGTCAGAGCCCTTTGCATTTATTTATATTGTACAAAAGAGTTCTTCATGGGCAATGAGAAATAAGAAGTCTCTTGACCAGTTTTGTAGAGTTGCTCTGTGGACCTCTCCTACATTTTTAGAATTTTATTGTGTGGACCTGTTTGCATGCCAGGCAATGTGTGTGATATTACTGCTAAACACGAGAAGAAAAAGCTGCCTGACTGCTATTGGTTTAACATTGTGCTGACCTTTTGGCCTCATTAGCCATGCTTTGTTTATATTCCTGAAATGTAAAAGATTACAGAGGAAAGCTAATTTTTGCGCAGGCATTAAGTAGTAAGTAGGGCTAAAATGTCCAGGGGAGGGTACCTTTTCATGGAAAACTGGCCAGTACATGTCACACACACACAGACATTTCCTGGTGTAGGAGTTTATCAATGCTTGCCTACTCAATCATTCTGCATCGCATGAAACATCTAATGGGGAGAAATGCTTCTCTCTAAGGTAAAGTGCTGCATATGTAAAGACGTAATCTGACTATAGTTCTCCTTTAAACTTTGACACTAGTGCACACATAATACTTTGCAGTATTCATACATTTTTACATTGTTTATAAAGCAATGAACTTTATTTTTGCATTGCCATTAGAAATTTAGAGGCAACATTGCATTTAAAGAGATGCAAAAACTTACACAATTACAGCTGTATACAATACCAGAATGATTACAAGAATGCTGCATTGCAAAATAATTGAGAACTGATCCATTATTACAAAATGGTGGAGTTGTCTATGCCACTAATTCATACAATTCTCATCTTGATTGCAAGGACTGAGTACATTTGTAAATACAATATTCTGCAGTTTGTAGAGAGGTGTGTGAGACCTCTTATTGTCAATCTTTATATCTTCCTGAAGTGGAATAATTTTGATTTGCAGATGCAAAACCCTATCTGATCCAATGCTAGAATGTTTTATTTTCTTATCACATTAATTCTGTTCTTTAATTTTTCTCTTTAGGATTCGGCTCTGTACTAGCGTTACTGAAAATGAAGTTGCGCGTGCCAAAAATTTACTGAAGACAAATATGTTGCTTCAGTTGGATGGTAATTTTATTTAATAAGACTGTGTACTCTGATTGGTACATAGTGGTTTGATCCTAACTATACTTTTTCTTACTGTTTAAAGGGTCAACACCCATTTGTGAGGATATTGGCAGACAGATGTTATGTTACAACCGCAGAATACCACTGCCTGAACTTGAAGCAAGGATTGATGTAAGTTCCAATTTCTAGAGAAATACTGATGTGCTTTGGTTACATTTTCTAGATCATATTTTATGCCATGCTGAATCTGTACATTTTTTCATCAATATAGAACCCATCGATTGTCTATAATTAGTTAAACATTGGGGTTTTTTTTTTTTTACATCCCTTTTCTGGATATCATGATTTTGATGAAGTGGGTCTTCTTTGTTTGAGATGTATACAGTTAAAGATAAAGTAAAAATATTTGCACTATACAGTATTTCTTAAACTTTTGTAATAGTTTTTTTTTTAGCTTGTGTGCAAAAGTTGTTTCCCTAGTAGTCATGTGTTTGTCTTCTAACTTACTGTATGAAAACAGTCCAGTTAAATTTTGTGCCTGAGATTTCAGATTCATAAGAGAATGTATGAGGAAAGAAAACTTCCTAATCAATTGTCCTTTGAAATGAATTATACTATAGCAAAATGAAGTTAAGTATTTTTTCTACAGAATAAAACAATGAAGCTCTAGTTTCTGACAAAGATAATCGCCCCTCTCTTCAGACAAATACAAATAAGACATTGCTTACCCTTTAAAGAAATTCCATATTTACTTCTATGCTTCTGAAGGTCTTTTACATAATGTTTCTTGATACTTAGATTTATTTTGGAGCTTTTCTTAGAATGCTTTTATAAAAAAAGAAAATCTAAGGAAAAGCTGCCCACATTTGCATGACATTTTAAAGTATAACCAGTGGCAGCATTTTATTGAGCTAATCACAGCATGTTGCACAAAAGTGCCTGCTTATAATTTCTATACATTCTTAGAGCAGTTTTTTTAATTGCTGAGACTTTTCTGTGAAAAGTTGCTGAAAATTCATCATGTGTGACGCACTAGTGTGATTCAGATCTTAATCATTGTTTTTATCAGTGCAGCTTGAGATAAGAGACCCATTTAAATGAAGAAAATGATCACTGACGTTGTTTATGAATATTTATCATCCCCAATAATATTAAATTAAATAATCCTCACTTTTTTTCTTCTCTTTAGCTGATCAATGTTCAAACAATTCGGGAAGTGTGCACTAAGTATATTTATGATAAAAGCCCTGCAATTGCTGCTGTTGGTAAGCATTTATTATCTGAACAACTTAATTGTTAAATGTAAGTCAGGAAACTGCTATTCTGCAAACAGCTAATTTTACAATACTACACGCTTATTTTTACTTGCTACTATTTAACTGCTGAAAATTTGCCCCAGTTTTTTTTATAGTGAAATCTCAACAAACTGTTTTAAAGGCCTTTTCCATCTTTATTTTTTTGTACTTTTGAAAGTCTGAACATTTTCATCTGCATATGCAAAACTGCTACAAAAAATGGCTTAATGCAATATTTAGCTGCAACTGACGAGATCAAACATTAAAAGGTGTCATGTAAATCTAAGAACAAGGTAAAATAGGTTTAGAAAAATACATAACTACCTCAAATGTAAGCAGATTTATGCATTTTCATTGCAACTGCAAACAATTCAGTATGATTTAAAAATTGCAGTCATTAGATGTAGCATTGCAATTAGCAGCATATGTTGTAGTTACATTAAGCAGCAATTTATTTGATTTTAAGTTGTACAGTTGCATTTTGATGCTGACATTGCCCTAAGGCTGGGGGTCACACTAGCTGACTTTCAGCTAAACCATTTTCAGTTCGGCTCATTATTGTTTAAGGTGCAAAACACAATTGCCTGATTATTCCACAGGAAACAATGAAAACAGCTAGTGTGACTCTGGCCTAAAGAGTAACAATATATACCAGCAGTCCACAATTTTTGCTGATCAGAAACCGGTTTTCTGCTTCCCTGATCCAGCAAAGGTTTGACGGACTGGTGAGAGGGCCAGTGCGAGCTGTTGGCAGCATCATAGTGACAGGCTTCCTTTGCACAAGTCACCATCAAGCGGCCCGGTGCCATATGTGGACCCCAGATACACACAATATTGTGATTAAAGGGAATTAGCAAAGCTTCCCTTCTCATGCTGCTATTCTGTCAAAGTGAAAAAACATTGCCTAAATTGACAGCATTGTACAATTAGTTCTATAACCAATGCTGGCCTTTAAGAACATTACATTTTAGCTTACATAAAATATTACTACAGTTAAAAATTATGTAGAAATATTGAATTTAAGCATAACACACCAGAGAGTACAAACTTGGACCTGATTAACAGAAAACTGTACTTTTGCATTCTAACCACTTTTTAAACATAACGGGTAAGATGAGATGTGAATTACACAAGGATTATTGATGGCATAGATTTAGCAAACTTCAGTTATTAAAAACTGCCTTTATCACTTGATAACTTTTGGCAACCAAAGAATAATTCAGGAAGTAAAGCACAGGTTCTACAAGTCTTAGGGCTGTTGACTGTCTTAACACTTTTTTTTTTAATGTCTGTTCTAGGCCCAATTGGACAGCTTCCTGAATATGAAAGAATACGAAGTGGAATGTATTGGTTAAGAGAATAGATGTCCTAGAAAACGCACATTTGATTCCCATACATCCAGACAAGACTTACTGCTTCATTTTAAGCCTCCTTTTCCACAGAGGTTTACAGTGCCACAAAAGACGATTGGATGTGTTTTCATACAAAGATATAATTACAGTAGAATTCGCTTACATTATGAAGGATTTTCTGTATTGTGAAACTACTTATAGACAGTTTATTTTACTTGCACAATCTTCTGCCCAGTACTGTTCAATGACACCAGAAGCTTTGGTCAATTAACCAAAACATACTTACAACAGCTTTAGAATATGGCGAGGACTGATTCAGTATGAACTTTTCTAGCAGGTTCCTGCTGTTAATAATTTTATCAGACCACATGCTTTGTATTTGTATTTTTATTATAAAACAGAACACTTAAACATTCATAACCTTTTCATTTCTTCACTCTAGTAGCATTTAGCACTTGTTCTTGAGCAGCTTTTTTGGCTTTCACCATTTCAACCAATTCCTAGACGAAAAGGGAAAAATAATCAGATGTGTACCTTGTCATCTTAAGCAACATTCCTGTCATCACTTGAGAAAGGGCCTGTGTAGCCTGAAGCGTAGTGACAAAAAAATAATGTTTTATGGCATATTTCCCACCTTATCTTATTATTTCCAGGGATCACAGCCTCAAAGCATTCATTATGGCAAGCCAACAGGTCAAAATAGTCTAATTTTTTGTCAACACACACATAACTCTTGCATTAGTTGCATGATTTGAGCGAATTGAATGAGTCTGAGGGATTTTAAGTCTTGCTGCATTAGTATTTTTACCCCAGATTCCCATAAGAATTTGTACAAATGCATTTGTCCAGCCACACTAGTTTAACATGCTAGAACTGCAGCATTTTTTTGTATTGTAATTACAATTACAGAGTGGCCATATACCCACATTTTAGATTAATCCTTAAAAACAGTTGATCAGGAAACACATTTCATTTCCTGAAGACTTACTGAGACCATAGATTTCCTCCTGCTTTGTTGAGTCCATCCTTTTGTTTTGTAAGCATAATGGATCTACCCTATTTTTTTCTGTCTGTGCCAGCAGTTTTGTACCAAAAATTCCTGTACCAGCTAAACCTTCCTGCAAGCCACTTTATGTAATATGGGAGTTTTGCTTTGTGTATATGACTATGTCCCTGCCCTAGACAAGTGTTGGTGAACCTTTTTGGCACAGAATGCCAAAAAGCTGATGTCACTTACCAGCGCCATCCCCTGAAATGCTGGTGCTGGTGAGTGATGTCATCGCACCTGTGTCGGGGGAGGAGAGCTCCCCTGCATGCAAGCGCTCCTTCAGTGCAGGCCACGGATCCAGCCTGAAAACTGCCGGATCAGGTCTGCGGCCTGTACTGAAGGCAACTTTGCAGACGGCTCGCTTGCCAACAGAGAGGGCTCTGCGTGCCATAGGTTCGCCATCCCTGCCCTAGACTTTACATTCAACCTTCATTTCTTAACATTTTGAAACTTCATGCAGAATGTGGGTAAATAACTTTCATAACCTTCCCTCTACTGTAAATTATTTTTATTATACATATCCTTATGGATTTAGGAGTACATAAAGGTAAGAGAATTAATTAAGATATGGCACTGTACTGACTTTGGTTACGTTCAGAATCCTTAGCAAAATTCAATACTTGTAATTTAACTGGATGTGGATGTCCAAACTTTTTCACAAGCTTTTTTTTCTCTTTTTAAAGGAGAACTAAAGTCAAAAAATAAAAAACAAGTGTTAAAATACTTGCCTTATACTGAACCGATTGTTTACAGTAACAGCATGAGCTGTGCTGTAATTATCCGGCTCCTGATGCTTCCCCCGACACTTCGCCACAGTGCTGGCTGACTGGCAGCCAGCACCACAGCTCCTCCCACTCTTACACCTCAGATGTTTCAGGGCTTAAACATAATCATGTTCATTGCGGGGGCCAATGAGAACGCTCCCCGCAATGAGTGTGATAATGTATGAGGCCGGGGAAGGAGAAGAAGGAGCTGCATGCTGGCTTCTGTGTCAGCCAGCGCTGTACAGAAGGCGCCGTGGGGGAAGCATTGGGAGCCAGCTACTTACTGCACAGTTCATGCTGTGACTGTAATCAATTGGCTCTGTATAAGGTAAGTATTTTAACACTTGTTTTTTATTTTTTTACTTTAGGTCTCCTTTAAGGGTTTGAATGACTTTTCCTGCTTAGTAAATAACACAATGTGATTTCACCTAAACTTTTGCAAATTATTTTATCAAATTTTCTGAAATGAAACTCCTTATAGACATATTTAAAACAAAGTCCTACCTTATATCTCTTCATACAGTCTTTTTTAGACCTTCCCGGGACAGCTTCTGCTATTTTCTCCCAACGCTCTGGTGTATTTACAGGATAGGTTTTCAAAGCTTGTTCTAATAGTTTTTGCTCTTCAGTTGTCCAAGGTGACATTTCTGCACCTGGGCCTGAGATATAAGATACATTGTGTTTAAAAGGCCAGTAACAAGAAAAAAAAAAAAAGGTACTTTCAATAACATATTCAGTAAGTATGCCCAAGTGCCCCAATTTTTTAATCTAAATAGAATAGCTTAAATATCATCCTTTAGACACAATTTAGTATTTTTGCAACCTAGATTTCACAAGGTCCCCTATGCTGAGGAACTGTCGCTACTATGAGTCTTATCCCCTATTCTCCTACTGAAGAAGAAAAAAAAAAAACCAAACACAAAAATACAGTATCTGAAACCCTATTCTGCACTAGGGCATTCCAATAGTGATTAAACCAGGCTACAGCTTGAACTTTAACCAGCAAATAACCTAGTTATGCTTGAAAATCCAAATTTGTTGAGCATGGAGTTAAAGTGGACCTGCCAGCTTATAATCATGCATCCAAAGTAAAATAAATTAATCAGCTAAATATTAATGCAGATTCACTAAAAAATTGTAATATTATAAAGTAGGTCTTACTGTTAAGTACTCCTAATTTCCAGAGCCGGAAGCAGCCATTTTTGTTAGGACCTGCCACTCAAAATCTATTTCCACGCTCCCAAATACTCATGGCTCCTCACTCCCTCTGCCAAATCTCACACATGCGTGTCTTTACTATGAGAATATTTTCACAGTAGCTACTTTACTATGGGAATATTGTTGCAGTCACAACTTTAAAAATGGCCACGATTTTACAACCCGACTTGAGAAAGATGTCAGCCTCACAGGGATAATGACAGTGAGAAACTCTGTATAAAAGGTACATTTTTTTTAATACATATATACTTAAAAAAAGGTTTATTTCATTAGTACAACCTAAATTAGTATTTGAGTTTTGAGCCTACAGGTCAACTTTAAAGTGTTTTCATGAATATGGAAAATTTTAAAGCCAAATGGTATAGTAAATGTTCAGCCATCCCTAAACTAGACCTGTGGAAATAATGCATTAGCATTAAAACCCATGAAAGGATGCCTGAGGTAATTAGTAAACTGATTTCCTTTCTGGACCATGGATGTAAATGGGATAAACTGGCCAAAACAAAAAGGTAGAAAATAAATGTTTAGAACTTTGTTCTAAATGTCTAAAGTTGAACATTAATTGAATACCACTTAAGCAGAAATTTGTATGCACAAGTAAAATATTTAGAAGTCAGACATTTTAAGAAGCTAAATAAGGCAAATAGAACTGTGTTCTTGTACAACTACAAAATTAAAGTTTTAGTCCATATAGTAATTAACCAATCAAAGCTAATAATTCAGACTTACCTTCAAAGCGTTCTGAAGGTACAGCGTTATCTACAGACTGAGGTACAACTTTATGTTCTTTCTTAAATTTGTCAAATGCTTTTTTATTTATGTCATCCTTTTGCTGAGGATCTGCATTACAGAAAAAAATCTTATTTTAATATATTGGACAATATAATAGATAATGCTCCATCTGCATATATAAGATTTATTGAAATAATTATTCTGTCTAGCAATAAAAACTAAATGACATAGCATTAAAAAGAGATACTGTAAATACTCCCATACATGCACTATGAGATGTATATACAATTTTTAGCTTCTGGAGGAAGAATATATGTTATGCAAGAAACCTTGAAAAATGGTATGTGCAACTGAAAATGGTAACTTGAGTTTGCAAACAATTAGAAATAATGAAAGATTACCTAGTTTCTGAAGGGATTTTGCTTTATTGATAACATCTTTTGATGTCCTTTTCATTCCAGAAGTGGAGTGCAAATTCATGTAGTTAGCAATAACTTCCCACCTGGAAAGTAAACAAAGATCACATGAAGTAAATATGTCGTTTTTCTTTACAGGTGTGCCTGTTCTAGCTTCCTAACAGCAAGGAAAAAGCCACTATATACCTCTGCTTTCTAGTTCACTAACAGCATAACGGGGAATTTTCACTGTACCTTAGCTATGCAGACACTGTATTATATTGGGGTCCTGAACCTTGGGACCTAGCTTTTTTTTCTTTTCTTTTTTTTTTTTTTTTTTACAGGACTATTGAGCAAATAAAGAGCCCAATTTGATTAAAATTTAAAAGTACAAATAAAAAAACAGAATTCTGCTGAATATATTATTTAGCTGCTAACCATTTGCAACCTACTAGAAAATTGAACATTGTAGCTGGGTATTATTAAATTAAACTACTAAGCACTGTAACACACAATGATCATAGTAAATAACACTGTTCACAATTCAAGGCAAAGATACTATTGATAATAGCAATTTACATACGGACCAAAAAAAGGTTTCTTATTTCTAAATGTGTACCTTGCATTGGTTCCAGCAGGAAATAAGTTAACAGCTTTAATCAACAGCTGCAAGTCATCTTCTGTCCAAAACTTGCTGCCACTTCCACCACCTCCCATAGCAGAATTTTCTGCACCCCTAGTGGATTGTCTCATACGAGCCTCTTCCTGCTCTTTTTCTTTTCTGAGCTGTGCATTTACTTCTATAATCTGTAGAATTAGACATACACACAATTGTTTATAAGTCTTCAGTAGGGGCTTTGTTGTGATTTAAAATATAGCTAGTCAAAACATTACTGTGGCTTTAAATGCGCTGCAATTTGTTACAGCTGAAATCTTTTCAATTTTTGTAGATTGATTCATTGTTTAAGATGTAAAAAAAAAAAAATCACTGATAGGGGTTTTAGGCTCCGGTGCTGTCTCCTGCTCTCAATGCGATGCCAATCTCTTCTGCTTTGTGCACCACTGAGGTCCTCTTCACATCTTGCTTCCTACTGGATTATCTGTGCATTTTCAACTTGCAAAAATCCAACAGGAAGTAAAGAGGATGGCAGCAGTGCAGTGCAGAAGAGAGAGTCTTTGCTTTGAGAGCAGGAAACAACGCTGGAGTCTAAAACCCCCTATGGTAAGTAGAGAAAGAAATTAGAATCTTTATTTGGTTGCTATAAGCCCAGTGGTTCTTACCCTGGGGGTCGCGACTCCTTTTGGGGTCGAATGACACCCCTCTGGATTTTTGATGCATATTATCTGCAACCACAACAATTTTAAAGTTGCAACTGTGACAATATTATGGGAATATTGCCACAGTTGTGACTTTACTATGGAAATATTGTCAGGGTCACATTAATAAGAAGGCTGAGAACCACTGCTATAAGCAATCTGGTTGTCATACATTTGTGTTGGATATGTGTGGAACTGGCTAGCAAGGTAAGTTTGTACTCTAGTTAAAAACATTGCTGGATCTTTTGAGAAAGATAAAGCAATATAACTACGGTAACACAAAGAAGGGACTGACAGGGACCATTGACAACATGACAGTGTTCTACCTAGGTTGCATTTCCATACTATCATGGAATAATACTATTTGGTGTTATTGGTGGTCAGTGGTGTACCATGGCTAAAATAGACCCCTGAACAAATGCTACACTAGGGTACGGGGGCCGCCTGGTCAAACATGCTGCACCTGCTGATTTAGGTTGTGGCTTGCAGTGGAGGCAATAAACTAGAAGGCAGGTGGTGGGGGATGTCAGTGCTGGGTCCCTTTCTGCCACAGGCCCTGCAGCAGCTGCCTTCTCCATACCTACATCCCTGGGAGTAGAGGGGAGACTTTACTGTTCATGCTGACTTTTCCAAGCGATAGGGAGGGTATTTACATAACAATTCAAGTGCAGTAAGATTCATTGTATTACTTATCTTCTAATCTCTAGATATATTTTAACAGTTTAATAGCCCCAAATTGTTCCTCATCTCATTACTTGTGGGATGTTTCAAAGGGCCTGACCCTTAGAACTGGATCAGGAATGGATAATTCTCAATTCAGGTGCTTTTTATCCAATCCTTTCTGCTTCTCAATTGAGACGTCATGGATCATGGTGAAGGATTGAAAATTAATTGCTTGGCTGATTGCCTAATTTCTACCACCATTCAGAATGTCATATCTACATTTATATTTCTTGTTAGTTCTTCCTTTATTCTGTTTGCCTTGCCTTCAAGGCTTTCCATTCTAGTTGTGGTCCCTCTCCCCTTTTTTGAGTTGGTTCCAAGGGTGCTCATGTAATACAACGCTGGGGACTTTCAGCAGCAGTCATTCCAAAATTATGCTTTGGCCTTGCCAGCTTTGTTTTCAGTCACATGATATGATGTAGTACTGCAGTTTCTTCCACTGGGTTTCATAAGGAATGGATCCTGTTTTACTCAAAGGTGCATTCTACTCTGTTCTCCCCAATAAGTGTTGTGTCTGGTTTTCGACTCATTTAACTGCTCTTTGTTCTAGCTCTAAGGAGAAGCACCAAAACATGTTGGAGATGGTATGTGTCTGACACTTAGAGGCACAGCTGAGAGTTTTCACTTGCTAGACTTGTGTATTTAGATGGCATTTGGGAAGCTTGGCAGAAAGAAATAATTAAGCTGTTTTTAATTCTCCAGGAATGGTCTTCTTTCCCTTGGTTTTCAGTTACCTCAGATCACACTGTAGCTAATATTTTGTATAGAAAATATTTGGCCTTTCTTTTTCAGCCATAAAATGCCAATTTACCAAAGAGAGTTCATTACTTTCCAGCAGGCTATACTGAGGAGGATGTCCTTCAGACAGAAACTCCCACTCCCCATTTTGGGACTGCGTTGTAATGTTCCCATAGACGTTCTGGTTCCTTACATCACATACAGTGGGATGAAGTTTCAGTTTGTTCTATTGTCCTACCACTTGTGGGGAAAAACTTTAACCAAGGTACTGTGTCACACAAAACACTAAAAAAATTTAATGAGAACTAAAATCTCCTTATGCAACTAAACTGCATCCTAAAGAAGCTAAGTTATAAAGAGTTTCTTTCAGGAGACTTTTCCTTGAACATTTTCATCTAATTCCACACTATAATAGCAATTGTCAACACAAAAATAGTTAAAATACCAAGTAAAGATTTAAGTCCAATCCAGACCAAAGTATATAAAAGGAAAACTCCAAGCCACAAATTATCAATAAAGCTAAGCATACAGCAAGGATACAAACATTTAAAGCAGAAACAAACTAGTTAAAAATCCAGGTAGCCCACAACAAAACAATTCCAAAGATTAGAAACCAGTAACGATCCCTGCATGTATCAATCCTGTAGACCCCTCCTCTTCCTCCAATCCCTATTACTATACAGGGATTCTTTGTACTCCATTCTCTTACCATAAGCAAAATGTTGAGAGGCATGTGTCTAAAATAGTGATCCTATTTTGCCCAGGGAGGTAATGTTTGGGGGGGGGGGGGGGGTCAAGACATAGTATTATAATGCATAGTTATTATTTGATCCCTCTACATGTTAAAATTACCAGTTTCCAGACACATTTAGTAAGGAAATGGCTGCACAGTGGTTACTTCTATGACAAACAGGGACAAGTCTTGCACCAAATCTGAATTCACTTAAAAGTATAACTTGCTGTACCAAGAATATAACTGTAGCCTGTGGATGGATGAATGAATGCCTTGTGTGCCACTGGGCTTGGGCTCAGTCATACTGTGCTGTTAGCTCTGTTTCCAAAAGTGATAAAAAGGTATTCAAAACAAGGTAGGTAATGCAATTTCAGCACATTTTAATGTCAGTTTATTCAGATCCATTTTAGCACAGTTATGTAAAATTACAACTGAATAATTGCACTGAAAACATAATACATGAGATTCCGTTTTGGTTCATATGAAAATCCACACAAATTTATGGCCATGTAAGTGACAAACCAACTTGTGTGAATAGGAATACCATAGAAAACCATGGCAAGTATTTGCAGGCAAGTAGTCATAACTATAGACTGTGAAACAGATTTTTAGGAAACACAGAGGCCTAAAGACACAATACCTGTTTTTCCACAGCAGATTTCCCATCTTCCTTTGTGCTTACTGAAAGGGTTTCATTCAGGGACTGTAAGCTGGAAGCAAAACAGGTAGTGAACAAAAAATTAATTAATTTAAATGCACATTTTGTAGTAAGAACCATGTTATTTTATCAGCTACTCTGGGCAATGGAAAACAAAGCACAATACTATGAAGGACAGTGCAGCTTATCTGTAGTACAGAAAAAAAAATATTACCTTGCAAGCTCAAGACGATCACAGAGTTTTTCTATCTCTTCCATCATTTTTACACTCTCTGCTTCATTCTCAGAAAAGTAATTCCAGTTCTTTGGGAATAATAACAACAATTAGCTTTTGTTTACTAGAAATTCCTCAAAACAGCACAGAGCTAATGTTACACCAAAATAAAATATAAATGCTTTTGTTTTATCATGTGGAGTCAGTCTCAGAATCAGTAAAACATTCCAAACTATGAGGCTCAAACATAAACATGAAAACTTAGCAGCTTTGAAGCAGCAGGCAGGGGATGTGGTGGCTGCAGCGCATTCCCATGGCCGGACACCACTGGGGAATACAGGCTGGGTTAGAGTTGCAACCCTTGTAGTTCTGCCCCTAGACCTACTTATTATACCTTTAAAAAAAAATACCTTATTTGTCACTTTCAATTCATTGGGTATTTAAGAAAGCAAATGATAAAAGGTATGCAATCTCGCCTTTCTTTTGCAACAAAGTGATTATTCTTATACAACTGTAATAAGAATATTACTGGATTGCAGCAAAGTAACCCTTTGGTCAATAAAGAGCTAAAAAGCCCTGTAAAGGTGCTATTTAGAGGGAGGATTATATATACAATTTTTTTTTTAAATAAAGGAATAAATAATAAATGTTCATTTGAATTTTAGGTTTAATACTTTCCCTAAAGCTCGTGAGGACACTTAAATGCATAATCTCCTCTTTGAATCAGGCTGTGTTCCAGGCCCCTAGAGCTTCTTTCCAACACCCATAATGATCTGCTGTAGCATGTGCTGAATCCCCCCCCCCACACCCCCAATTTTCCTTTCAATTATGATTCTTATACATTAACTTTTGTTTTGTTTTGTTGGGGCTGTCTCATAGTTGATAGAATCTTTTCTGGTTGGATTTAAAAAAAGATGTTGCATTCTCTGAATGGAATGCATTTACTGTTTACATGTGAAGAGCAGCTCCTAAAAAGTGTGTACTCAGAGTACAAATAAACACTCATAGAGAAGTGTAACAAATCTCAAAATTGAAGGTCTTGTAACCTTGGCTAGGAAGTATATTTGTTCCATGCTAGTAACATCAGATCAGTTTCACAAATACTTTAACAGTACAAGTGCTGGTCAACGAATTAGAATAATTTGAAATAGTGCAATCATGAA
>WMED01003539.1:3324-20552 GCA_019650415.1 Pipa parva
TTTAAAGGTAAATACATGAATTTTATTGCTTTCTGTCTGTTCATATCTTTACTGATAACAACCATGTTGTTTAACAGACCTCTCTCTATCCCATTGTTTTCTATGGTGCTTTACATAACACATTTACAGGGAGTGAGCCGTAAAGCAGTATTTACAGCTAAATATCTTACTTTCTGTACACAATTTAGTGGAAGCACAGATTGAATATATAGTAACTATAAATGCATCTGAAGTATTGGGAATTTTTGGTGTTACTGTTCTTAATACAATGGTATTCGTCTTTCTTAATAATCCTTTAGATGTTGTTCCCAAATGACCTCATATGCATTGATTTAGATGTTATGCCACTGTAATAATGACCTCCAAACCAGTATGAATAATTGTAACCTAGAGCACTTGCATCTTTAGTAAACTAGGACTTTCTTTAACAGCAGCTGTAAAAGAGTGTATGAGGTTGGAAAAAGCATTGCACTAATCATATTAGATGAATGATTTTATCTACGTTATTAGAGTAATCAGAAATCATTAATAAAGCATTGAAGCAATGCTGGATAAACATAATGTAGCATCAACAGAACACAAAGACAACTGGAGCCTTCATCACCATTTGTATTTACTATATCTACATATAAATGTTCATGTAATTAGTGCTTTCTGCAGAGCAGCTGAATGTGCTGTGTTTGTCAACACGATTATGAAATTGCCACTAGTGAATGGTACACCTGCAGCATAGTACTTATAGGGTAATTTTGGTGCAAAGGGTCACCTTTTTCATGGTGACTCATGCTGGGTGGATTGACAGGACATCATAGTGATGCCTTCATTTTCCCTTGCTGTTCATAGATGAAACAAAGCTTGGTTTGTTGAAAGGTGAATACATTTTAAAGTGCCGGAGATAACAGGAAAAGCATTGTCACATATGTGATTGACTCTATATCTAGAGATCTGTAAATCAGTCCCATGCTAGTCTAATGGAAATGTTTCCAGAGGGAGCTAAAATGCTGATTCTGTTTTACCTGGTTTAAGAAATTACAGGTCGGTTTTGCCTTAAAAGTGGATTTTTGGTATGTTGGCGACTGTAGCAATCTAAGGAATTTTTTTTTTTTGTTTTTGTTTTGTTTTTAACCTGAATGGGGCATATTTATATACAATAATCACAGTATGATATTTCCTCCATGCTGTTTACTAAGTGTTGGAGTGTGTCAAAGTAATGAATTTGCAAGTTGTATTGCTCCTAATGGACCATTTAACTTCACCAGCTAAACGGTGGGAAATAGGGGGTTGATGGCAGGGTTCCTGTTTGGTATAAGGCAACTATACTCAAATATAGTGATCAAGTGGCAACATGAACTAGTGTCACATAGAAAGGGATATAAAATCAAATAATGTAGGTGACTATAATATAGTGACAATAGTAGGGACCAAAATATGACAAAGTGGTGACATTTCCCTTCATTTTAATCAATCATGCCTGTCCAGATCCAGTGGAATTATGGGAAAAAAAGTTATTCACTTCGATGACATCTCATCACTACGACTGACAAAGTATTGAATAGTGTCTGACGCTGTTCTCTTCGTCCCCATGGAAATCCACTGTAGCTATGTCTGGTGAATTTATACTTTGAAAAATAAGCCTTTTAATGTGCAACGTAATGTATATCCCAGTATCAATATGCATTGTCTGTCATTGCCCTAAGTAGCATGGTGACAACCACAGCAACTATTACTCTAATCCCTGTTTGATAGATATGCTCTTCAGTTTTGGTCTTTTATTTTTTTTTTACATGAATTTATATTGTTATAATTTACAAAATCTCCCATTTTTATATAGTTATGCTTCATATTTTTTTTTTATAGCTGATTATACATGGGATATTTTGTCTAATGCCAAAGCATGTGGGCAGATTATTGTTCCATAAATAGTAGAAAAAATATCCATCCTGACAGATATAGATTAAGGAGCCAGTTCATCAAAGGGTGGATTTGACTGTCGTGGTGAATTTGAGTCAATTGGGGTCACTACTCTCTGATGGGAGCGAATTTACATGTCTGTATTCACTAAGTTGCTAATTCCCTTGCTGAAGATGTAAATGGCTATTTCTTGCATAGTGAAGCATGGTCAATCAAAGAGTAGAAGGATGCATAGTCATGTGAAGTGATGCCTATTCCATCAGTGAAGTGCAGTGATGGTCATCCTTACAATGTCCCAATAATTATGTTAAGTGACTATTACATCCTTTTCTATGTCACCATATCCTTAGCTCATGTTGTCACTTGACTGCAGTCTTCATTGTCATTTTTGAATAAACAGTCACGTGCTAAACAGAAGTCCTGACCTCAGCCTTCTACTTTGCCATGTCAAGTCATAGAGGAGAATTCGACACACTATGCATTGTAGAATACAGCATGACAGACTCTGACACTTGATAAATAGACAAATTACCTGCGCAAAGTGCTGTGAAGAGAACTTAAAGTCTGTGACTCTCATAAATGTCCAAATTAGATGCAAATCTGCCACATGTAGAGTCTGAAGTGGATTTGGGGAAGTGGCGAATGGGCACAAATTTGATAATATACACGACTATTGGACTTTCATGAATAAGCCCCTAATTTGTGTCTAATGATTTTGTTAATGGTGAATATAGTAAATCAGTTCTGCTAGTGACACACATTGATGCTTGTATATGGCAGCTGGGAAATTGCATTTAAATGCCCCAATGAGTGCTCTTATCTTTCAGACAATTAACCAAATGATTGGATCTGTAAATATTGTCCAAATCTGGCTGCGTGCAGCCATATTTGGCAGTAAACAGACATTGGCCGTTGGTGCAAACATGCAGGAATATTGTGTAATGGTTCAGTTTAAAACTTCAGGGGGTTGGGGGCAGTGAGAACTGGGCTCACTGGGGAGGATATTCATTAAGGTGCGAATTTGACTGTTTAATTCGCAAACAGCGGATTCTCATAGTAAATCTGCTACAATTTCCCCATTATAAAATCGCAACAATTTTTTAAAGTTAAGATTGCAACAATTTTTCCACAATAAAGTCGTGACTGTGACCAATATTCTTACTATAAAGACGCAACTGCGACAGTAGCAGCCCATTGCGACTGTCTTTATCTGGCAAATTTGCACCTATATGCAACAATTAGGACTTTAGTAAATAACCCCCCTGGGAATTTTCCCTGTGTTGTGGTGGGCCAGTCCACAATTGTATGTGTGAATAGCGCTATATAATGTTTATGTAACTGAAGATATGAAATTTAAAATTATTTTAGTTTTTGTATTTCAAGCTCTGTGCATTAATATTTTGTACTACTTGTCTTTATACTTTTTCTCTTTAATACTAATACTTAAAACACTCTGTCTGGCTGCTTAACTAGCAACCAGGCAACAGTTTAAATACAAGACTGAAGTGCACAATGAAATATTAAAATGTGTTAAAAAAATGACCAAGGGTTACTAGCTGTAGATTATTTACTAAAAATTACAGTTAACGGAAGATCAGTTATGCCTGCCCAAGCACACATATCAATTCATCAAGGAAAGATCTTTTAGAACAATTGTTTTTAAAGTAATCTTTTGAAATCTTTATTAAGTGAGGGTGATCAAAGATACAGTACCATGGCTGATTGCATTGATCAATGAATTGATTGCACACATAATTGAACATTCTTGTAGCCCATTGTCAAATGAATGTATCAATTAAAACATCTAAAGAAATAATGTTTAGATCTTTCTCTCATGTGTAGGCTAATTGATAAGCTAATGCCTTCTGAATGATCATTTAAATTATCTGAAGTAAAGGAAACCTAAACCTTGAATAACAATATTCTTTACAGATAAACACATTGTTGCAGCAACTTTATGACCATGCAAGATAGTATTACTCCTGCATCTGTCATTCCTCAAGCTGCACCAATTACAATTATATTATCTATAGTAACATCTGCCTTATTTTTAGCCTATATCACCTAGGTGGAATGCAAGCATATGGCACTCTCTCTACTTACTGAGGAAAGATGAATTTTAGACCTATTGATTTTACAAGGAAGTAAGCCAAGGTTTAGTTCTTTAACAAACTTCCCAAATGGTTGCTATGGGTCCGAGCAGCTGTGTAAGTTTCACCTACATTTTCATATTCTTGCAGTATCTCTTTCAAGACAAAAAACATATATCTATCTCCCCAGGATTTATATATTCGCTGAATCTAAACATGAATCTACATTCACCATTTTCCAGATTTGTCTCTGTAAAGCTATTGTTTTCCAAATCTGCATTTTCTCTCGTTTATAAAATCCAAGTACAATGCTGCTTGAATTACAGCCGAGCACCATTGAGATTTTAGTGGGATTTTATAAAAAAAAGAACTAAGCCTAAAGCTTTCATACAAACATCAATAATGATCCTAAAGCAGAAAGCCCAACCATCAAGCTTTATAACAGTCTTTGAGTCAGCGATGAATCTGCAGGCGAAATACTAAGTTAGCATAAGAATCCAATCTAATATTGAGGTAATGATCTCAACCAGATCTGGTTTAATGTCCTTCAGCCAGTGTATATTAAAATGAGTATCTGAAGCCTCGCAACAAATCCATAGATCCCTATGGAGTAAGCCTCTCTTCTTCTGACAGAACAAATGAGCTGTATAAAATATTTACATGGCTACTTTACACTAAGAACTGTAGAGAGAGGGGGATAGAATTTGCCCAGGGAAATAACATTTTCTTAGTAGTTTGCTACATAGTTTTGGTTCTCTTCTCTTCACAACCTTTTTCAACAAGAGAGACAGTATTTTCCAACATGAAAGTTACATCTTAAAGCTGCAGCTCAGTCAAACAATATATAGTTCTAAAATTTATATTGTAAGCTCTAACGGACAAGGACCTCCATCCTCTGGTTTCAATCATGGCCTTGCACTTAGAGCGATGTATTTTCTTGATTATATGCTTGTAATTTACTTAATTTGTTCTTTGTTACGCACTTCCCTTGTCTGTATTATAACTGTATTGTTGGATTGTGCAGTGCTGTGTAAATTAGTGGAGCTTTATAAATAAAAATATACACACACTATTATGTTATCTGCTTTTTGCTATTTAAAAGTTATTCCTTGTATATACTCATGTATAAGTCGAGAAATTAGTTCAAAAAGTCATTTAAAATAGTACAGTCGACTTATACACGAGTCAGGTTAGTTTTGAAAGCAAAAAAAAAACAAAAAACGATCAACAGAGCAAGCTAGAGAGAGCTGATTGGAGCTAAGACACAAACACACAGCACAGCAGGAGAGGCCCTGACCCAAATATGTAAGTAATTACAGCACACACACACACACACACAAAAGAGCACTGAATAAACACTGGAAAGTCTGTTAACAGCATCCACCCGTTGCAGACTTTCACACCAGCATAATCCCACTTTCAGACTCTCACCACTTAGTAGGCTAGTAGTGCTTCTATGCACTATCCATCGCTACTATTGGGATGTCATCCTCAAGTTCTCTCCCTTGGCCTTGTATAATCCCCATAGGCATGTGCAGTCTTTTTCATTACTTGCCCCACAACACTCCCATGCTGTGCTTCCCACACAACCCCCCCTCCCACACTTTGCTTCCCCCACAACCCCCTTCTCATACTTTGTTTACCCCACAAACCCCCCTCCCACACTTGCTTCCCCCTCCTTCCTAGTCCCTACCCTCTGAAGGAGGGGGGCGCTATTTTGGTACTGGCCTCCCTCCTTTCCCCTGTTCCTACCTCCTCCTCCTCCGAATGGCTGTCTATGCTGTAGCGCTTAGCACTACAGCATCCCTCCTCCCACCAATGATGTTATTTCCTGTGAGCGCCAGGAAATTTCATCATTACTGGAGAGGGAGGAATGCTGTAGCGCTAAGCTGGGCTGAGGAGGAGGTAGGTAAGGACAGGGGAAAGGAGAGGGGCCAGTACTAAGCACCCCCCTCCTGCTGCACCCTAGGCAGCCCTGCTGTGAGCACCTAAGGAAGTTGGCTGAGCCAAAAACTGAGCAGGAGTACTTAATGTTATTGTTTGTTTTGTTGTGGCTCTCGAACTGATTATGACATTGGTGAAAACTTGGGAGGACAGCTATTAGAGCCATTGTCCAATGTATTTGCTTAAATACCAATTATCAGGTGACCTTTGTAACTGATTGTGTCATATTGTTAATTTGGGGGTTATTCCTGAAAGTGCAAATGGTGTAGATGTGTGAATTCATAACCACTGGCCTCTTCTCAAACCCAATTTAACAGCTTACAGTGGCTGCATATTTATGCAGCTGTTCCCATCTACTCTCCACAAATGTGACAGCACTTTGGGTACTCCTCATGGGTCAGATATGTGCAAGACATACTGGTTTGAATTTGCTGATTACCGTATACTTTGCTAATACGGGGCTTACAGTAGGGTCTCTGCTTCTATTCTCAGGACATTTTCCTGAAAAGGCATGGAAAACATGGCAATCTAAATGATCTACTTTCAATATGCTTAATGTATTCAGATGAACGGTTGTGGGGGTAACCTTTAGCAGATCCCCTCAGTCTGTCCCAGCACTGCATACAAAGACTCAAAGTTTAATGGCTCCCTA
Organism: Pipa parva; assembly: GCA_019650415.1. Lineage (NCBI taxonomy): Eukaryota > Metazoa > Chordata > Amphibia > Anura > Pipidae > Pipa > Pipa parva. The sequence goes on from WMED01003539.1 coordinate 9,922, forward strand.
GTTGATATTGCCAAAATGTGCCCCCCACCAGCATTCTCACCTTCATTGTGCCCTATACAGTGGAGCAGTTTCTCCCCCATATAGTGCCCCACAGCAGGTGCAAGACAGTGTCTAGCTCTACAGTTTTTAAGTTCCTTTCTCCATACCTTCTCCAACCTTCACTTTCCCAATACTATGCTGCCCCACATCATTACTTTGTAACAATATATCTATTTAAGTTGATGTTAACCTACATTGGGTGTAATTATGCAGTTGAGGAATTAGGCAGAATTATCTGCGCTACAGTATGGATGAATTGTCAGGAAATGTGGTGAATTTGCACTTTGATAAATATGTTCTACCATACTTCAGTTTGTACTCCTCTCTTCCCATTTTTGCTGTTTTCTAAGTACAGTAGGTCTCATCTCTTTTCAGGCAAATGTTTTACATTTACAAGCATGCATTTTTTTTTTTTACTTTTTAAGGAGAACTACAGTCCAGCCCTGACTGGTGTTTTAGCTAATATGGAGTAGTTAAGCTTACCGGTCTAGCTACTGTTGAACAATCATCCAGTTCGTATATGTTCTGTTTACTCCTCCTCCACCACCAGGCATTTGGCGCTTTCCTGACAGCCGCTTACCTACCTCCTCTACTGCATGGGCAATGCACAAGTGCACAGATGCTTATTCAGAGTGATCCAGTGGCTTACTGGAAAGTGCTAATCGTGGAGGAGGGGGGGGCAGCAAGTACACAGAACATATGATAACTGCATGATTATTTGGCAGTAGCAGCATTGCTAAGTCTAATTCCTCCCTATTAGTTAAAACAGTCCTTGTTAGGGCTAGACTATAGGTTCTCCTTTAATATACAGTTGGAAATCAGTCAGAATTGAGAAGGATTGTACAAGCAAGGAGCTTAGCTCTGCCAGGTGCGCTTTAAAGGGGCACTATGGTGCCGATATAACTGCACACATACATATAAAACTCCTTTATACTATACCAATCGCTAACACAAATAGTTTAAAAAAAATGTTTGGGGAAGAAATAATACTTTCCTTTGTTTCACTGATTAGTTTTACTGACAGCTGACATTTTGTTCTCACCTGCTATCTTCCCACCCCACCGCCCCCTTTCTCTCTTGCAAGTTAGAAAACATGAGAAGAAAAAGCTGCCTAACTGCTATTGGTTAAGTAGTGTGCTGACCTTTAGACCTCATCAATTATGGTTCTTTACATTCCTGGAATGTAGGAGATTAGAGGCTTGTGCAGGCATTAAGTAGTTAGTAGGGCAAAAATATAGTTCTCCTTTAAGTTGATACCCCCAACATATATTCTGGTGTAAACCTTTGGTTTGTTTATCTCTTTTGGGGTGACTCCAGGACATTAGTCTTTGGATTAATGTTTTACACCATTTAAAAGGACTTGAATCTCATACTTTGTAAAAGCTAAGTATCAGTATGACTATGCTGGAAATTGTAGTTCAGCAATGGCTGGAGAGCCATACATATACTGTATCTTGTGCAATATAAATTCTAGTAAGCACCTTGCAGAGTTTATTTGAGATTCATAGATTATTCTAATGTTTCAAACTGCAAAAGTCATTTTTGTAGAATTAAACCAACTAAAATGGTGCTAGTCTACTAATTAAATACAGTTCTACAAAATGATCTTAAGGGATAATTTTAAAAAAATGCCCATTACACTTCGGGATATCTGTGGCCAAATTGTAATCAGAGCAGTTTAATTTACAGATTTATACTGAGATGTTCTTTTGGGAAAAGTTCAGTTTAACAGTTTCACATCAAAGCAGTGAATAATATTCTTTTAATCAGTTGGTTTATAATTATGATATTGCAGAAGATCATGCATTTTCTTATTCGCTTCTCCTTTATCAGACTCACTACATTTAGAAGATACCATCATGCTTTGGGCTTTGCAGGAAGAGATGGGCAGGGGTCAGTATCTTGAACGTCAGGGCACAGTTATAAATTGCTTGCAAAGATTCCCTTGTGTGCATTGCCACTCTGCTAGGTGACATCTTAGACAAATTACCAATCCCTGTTGGCTGTTTTAAATGTTACTGTCAAGAGAAGAGGGAAACTGTAATAAAATCAAAGGTTTGTTCTTCATTTTTGTGAAAACAAAAAGAGCTCATTAATCAGTAGAGCACAACTTTAACTGTGGCAGTGAGGGGGTGCCTGCATTTGCTTAGTAGCTGCCAATGCTGCATTAACTCACCAGGCTTGTGCTGTAATAGAGAAGTTGGTAAATACAGGACTTCATTAACAGGAACCCATTTTGTACATTACAAATGAGGAAAATATACCTCTGGAACCATTGCCCAGAAGCTCAGCATTTTTTACTTTATCCACCAGATTCACTTTAGGACATTTATAGATATAGAATATTTAATCTTTTGCACACACTAACCTGAAGGAGCTGCAAAATCAAACAAGAAATGAGGGACGGAGAGTTGACTTTTGCCACCTTTCCTCATACAACAGGGTAATCCCCTAAATCTATTTCCAGTTAAGCTGTCTGTTTTGTTGTTATTTTGCTGTTATATATTGATCACCCTTTACAACTTTAGCAAACATGTTTCTGAAATGAAGCATTTGCACTCTGAAGCAGCAGAAAATATTCTGGAGTTGGGCAGAATGTTCCTCCATTTTGCCTCAAGCTGTCACTCTTATAGGTATGAATTATCCTTCAGAAAAATTGGAAAAACTATATACATATAGACTTAATTATCAGATACTGCACTTTATATTTGAAGAGCAGCAACTTCAAAAACTGTATTGTTTACACAACCTGATCATTGAGGTCCCCCTTAACCTCTTGGGGCACTAGCATTGAATTGTATGTATTTATTGTACTGTATTCTTGAGTTGCTGTTTATGATTGGTTTTTATAGACCAATGACCTTGCACTTTGTTGTAGCTCTTATAACCTTGCTATCTGTGTATGTAAGGTTCCCACCTATTTAGATTGGTGGCTGTACAGATCTGGGACCTTCCTCTTGTTTCAATCACCACTTGTTACTTAGGGAATTACTGATCAAAGTGAGAATTTGACTGTCAAACTGAATTCTTGTCGCTTTGGTTGCTACACTGTGATTCCCTACTCCTTCATCACCAAACACAGAATTCCCATAGCAAATTTGCAACGGTGAGAATATTCCCATAGTTAAGTCGCAACCCCGACAGTAGCTGTCTATTGTGTAGTGTACAACTGTCATTAGCTGGCAATTCACCACAATAACCCCTTTTAGAGTGATGTATCTTCATGACTATATGCCACATAAAATTCAGTTTGTATGCACAAGATTAGCTTTAGGCTAGGTTCAGACTAGCGTACTATGCGCAGTGCATCATACGCTTCTGTAAAGAAAAAATACGATCCAGCGTATTCTTCTATTGTACTTACCAGCGACAGTGTGAACGCTCCCACGGCGTTCACGGTTCTTTCTATTTGGCCGCATTTTGTGTGCAGTGTATATATGTCACCAAAAATGCGTCGGCCAGCGTTACAGATGCTCATCATACGCTAGTGTGTCTGGAACAAGGTAAGTACCATAGGGAATTATTGAGCCATATTTTTTTTTTAATCACACTAGTGTATTATGCACTGCACATAATACGCTAGTGTGAACCTAGCCTTAATGAGATATAAAATGTATGGGTGATATAAATTACCGTGCGAAACTTGCAAAAGTAGTAGATATCTGCTTAAAAGTTTTTGGAATTTGTTTAATTTGTTTTTTCTAAGAAAAAAACCCTTTGTTCACCACTGATTATTTTAATTGTTTGAAGATATTAAATACTCTGAAAAATTGCATTGTGTATTTTCAGCAATAGATGTTGGAACGCTGCTTATGATAACACATCTCCTTTTTCATCACTGTACTTGTCAGAATGTTCTAAAAGCTTGCACAATATTCTGGCTAGAACACCTATTCCGCACTGCGGAGCTAATTCACCATTGTGCGTAGTGAGCTGCGAAGCCTCCGGCTCACTTCACACATGGTGATATGTGCCCGCTGATGTCCTGCACGTGGACATCAGCGAGCGCACTAAAGGAATTTCAGTCTTGGCGAGAACACTCAAGTCTCCTCGCCGAGACTGAAATTCCTTTAATGCGCTCACTGATGTCCGCGTGCAGGACATCAGCGGGCGCATAACACCATGTGCGAAGTGAGCCGAAGGCTTCGCAGCTCACTACGCACAATGGTGAATTAGCCCCTGCATCAGAACTAGCAAATCCTTTTTTGGCCTTGTTGATCAGAGCACCACCCAGGGTTACAATAGTGGTTATTATTCATTGATTACGTAGAAGCAGTAGACTACAGCTGCTGTACTACTGTACTGCATTCCTTGGTTTAAAAAAAAGTCCTCATTGGTTCTGTTCCTTTAGAGATGGAATTATACAGCTGAAGAAGTTTCTATGGAAATGCAGCTATAGGAAATCAATGTAGTTTTAATTAATGAATAAACAGTTAAAGACACTTTTGCTTCTCAGTGTGAGGGTTTAATAACCAACTCTGTGCAGTGTCCTTGATAAGTCAACTTTTAGCAGATTGTGCAATAAATGCTTTGTCAACTCATTATCACATTTTTGCTAATGTGCATTTTTGTTGTTTTTGCTTGGTACATTACTCTCTGTCAGTTCTGTGTTACATACTTGAATAATTAAAGGTGTAATCAGTGAAAACAGTAGCAGACATACTGCCAATTGTAATTGTCAGTGTCAAAGTAGGGAGTTGGAGAAAAGGATAATATAAAATGCAAAATGCAATAAAGTTATATTTTCACTTCCTCTTGCACTGATCATTGCATTAGTTGTAAACAATACTGCTTCTCTAAATGTTGCCAGTATAACACAGAATGAAGTAATACACCGTCTTAACATAATTAATATAAATAAATCACTGGGTCCAGACAATATACACCCTAGGCTCTTAAAGAAATTAAGTAAAGTTATAGACAATTTATTATTTTAAATATTTAGGGACTCTATAATGACAGGGACTGTTCCAATGCACTGGTGTGTTGCAAATGCAGTCCCCATATTCAAAAAGGTGTGAACCTGATAACTATATAGGGGGCATCCTCTACGTTTAGAAGAAAGAAAGTTTCTGCATCTACATAGAAGGGGATTTTTTACTGTAAGAACAGTGAGGTTATGGAACTCTCTGCCTGGCATAGTTAATTCCATATAAGATTTCAAAACTGGTTTTGATGCTTTCCTTCAGTGCAAGAACATTACAAGTTATGGGTACTAGATAACTGAAGGTGGGATCTTGATCCAGGGAATTACCCTGATCCTTCAGTTTAAGAACATTATAAGTTATGGGTAATGGATAACTGGAGGTGGGATCTTGATCCAGGGAATTATTCTGATTGCCATATTTGGAGTCGTGAAGGAATTTTTTCCCTAATATGAGGATAATTGGTTCTTGCTTCATGGGTTTTTTGCCTTCCTCTGGATTAACATTGCAGGAAAATAGGCTCAAATCGATGGACTTCTTTCTTTTTTATAACATAGTAACATAGTTAATATATAATAGTGGTGTAGCTATCATTTTTAAGTTGGGTTCACACTAGCCTATGGAATAACCCACACTGGCTATTGTGTTTTGCACCATAGACAATAATAAGTCTAATTGAAAAACTCAGCTGAAAATCAGCTAGTATGAACCGAGCCTCATGCTTCACTCAATATCCACATTGGCATACAGTTATAAGAATAGGGACCAAGTTCTTTATTATGTATATTACTGTATAATTTTAAATGTATGTATAATTTTATTTATAAAGTGCCACAGACTTTACTTAGTGTTGTTCAGTTCAGCAATACAGATATAGTACAGACATGTAAAAAGTGCATTACACAATACAAGTAAAATATCAAGTATATAACACTTTAAGTGCCAGGTTGTGGTTGACACAACAGGCTGGAGGTCACTGCCCCATTGAGCTTACAATCTAGGTGGAAGGAAGACATTACAAACACAGAGGAATAATACGTTCTAATAACATTGGTCAATAAATACATATAATAAGAATAAATAATTAAGGAAAAAATAAAATATATACATATAAATAGTGCTAGTGCTTCATAAGGAAGGATTTCAGTTTGGTTTTAAAAGTGGAGAGGGAATGTTCCTGGTGAAGATAAAGGAGTATCAAATGTGGCAGAGAGAGAAAAGGGTTTAAGATGAGAAAGGGCTGTATTGGTGTGTGGCATACAAAGCTGGTTGCTTTGAGAGGAATGCAGTTGACGAATGTATGGGCATATGAGTGAGGAAATATAGGGAGGAGCAATGGAGTGAAGTGCCTTAAATGCCAGAAGAACACTGTAAATGATTATTTTGTTTACAGGGAGCGAAAGAGCAGAGAGAGATTGGGAGAGAGGCTCTCTTTTCTGGGGAGAGAGGGAGAGAATTCTGGCAGCAGAATTTAGAATAGATTGAAGCGGGGAGAGGTGGGAAGCTGGAAGGCCAGATAGAGGAACACTGCAGTAGTCCAAGTGGGATAGGATGAGGGCATGCATGAGGTAGTTAGCAGTGGAGTGAGAGAGAAAAGAGCAGATCTAAGCAATGTTGCGAAGGAAAATTTGACAAGTTTTAGCAGTGGTAGAGATATGTTTAGAGAAGAAAAGAGTAGAGTCAAAGGTCACCCCAAAACAATGTACCGAGGTTGCAGGGGTGATGATTGCACCATCAACTAGAATGGAAAACGTAGAAGCAGGTCCAGGTTTGGGTGGAAAAATAATAAATTCCGTTTTAGCAAGATTTCATTTGAGCTGGCGCTTTTCCATTCAAGAGGAGATTGCCAGGATACAGAAATGAAAGTCTGAATTTTAGGTGATAACACAGGAGCAGGTAAGTAAATTTGAGTTTCATCTGCATACAAGTGATACTGAAGATCAAATGAATTGATGATCTCACCCAAAGAAAGAGTGTACAGCGAGAACAGGAGGGTGCCAAGGACTGAGCCTTGGGTTACCCAAGCTGAAGTGGGACAGATTAATCGCCAGCAAGTGCTGTAGAGAGACAAAGCTCTCTCAGCACTTCCGGGTTGGTGGCCAATCCGGAGCCGCTGACGTCACTAGCTTCTGGGTTGCTGGCCTATCTGGAGCCGCTGACATCACTGAGCTTCCGGGTTGCTAGCCAATCCAGAGCCGCTGACGTCACATAGGTGACGTCAGCAGCTCTGGATTCAAAAAAGCTGAGAGCCGCAAGTATGGCTCTCTCAGCCCAAAAGGTTGCCGACCCCTGGTCTAGAATATGATGTGCATGCAGATAGTTAGTAAGGCAGGTGCCAACAAGACGTTCTAAAAGTTTAGAAGCTAAATTCAAGAGAGAGACAGGACAGTAGTTAGTGAGGCACGCACGGTCCAGTGTAGCTCATTTTTAAGGATGGGTTTAATACAGACCTGTTTAAATGAAGAAGGAAACATTCCAGAGAACAGGGAAGAGTTAAACAGGTGTGTAAGGGCTGGCAGAAGGGCAGAATTACAGCACTTAAGTAAAGAAGAAGGCATAGGGTCAAGTAGGCATGTAGTGACACGGGAGGAAGAAAGAAGTTGAGAGACTTCAGACTGGGTAGCAGGAGAAAGAGTATTCAGAAACTCAGATGGGGAAATAGTTAGAATAATATCTGTGTTAGGAGGAGTAGCATTCTGGTTGCAGATATTATCAATTTTGTTTCTAAAGAAACTGAGCTATTTGTGAAGGCTTTTCCACAAGAATATAATAGCAAGATAATAAAAAGTACCTATAAAAAGAACATTAAAATTAAAAGCAAAAAATTTATTATTATTTATGTTTTGGATAACTCTAGAAATATTTAAAAAAAAAAATAGTTCTAGTTGGAAAAAATGAAGCTCACAAAATGTACTGTATATATGATATTGTCAAGTATGTGGAATTGTGAACTTGGTGATGTCATCAACCCAGAGTCTATTATAAATGCTTATGCTTTATAATTATTGTCATGATGATATCAGCAATGAAATCACAATTGTCAGTTCACTAGAAAAAAACATTTGATTCTTTTATATATCCATTCTTTCGGCATGAACAAATCTAATTCACTCATTCACCTAAAAATCTCTAGTCCCAGTTCATTAATTTTATAAGCGTAAGGAGTATGAAACAGTATTTGAGTGTAAATTATATTAAGGTAGACACAGGTCAAGGAAAATCAAGGAAACTTAGTTGGAATAAATGGCCTTTAGAGTTAGCTAGGAGTAAGTCATTTATCACTGTCACTAAGTGGCACATAGAATCTTACCAAGATAGAAACCTGAGAAAGGTGTTCTACACTGTATCTCAATCTCTTCATCCAGTCCTCATATTTTCTCACCCACAGTCTTCTAATTCTTTCAAATACATAAATAAGTGCCCTTCTAACATCCTTCTAATTAACTGTATCACTTTACAGGCTTTGTTACTAGTTGGAATCAAGCCTTGACTCAATCTTAATAATTACCCTACAGATGTAGGAAGTGCAAGAGACGTTATGTAGTAAAGTTTTGCACTATGATTAATCTACCAAAAAATAAAGCGAAAAACAACCTTGGAAAAAATATTAACAAGCATACATCTGACCACTGGAATCAGATTACTTCATTCATTAATAGGAGGAAGGGAGAGAAATGGCACCATTGAAGAAGAAAGGCTTTGAACTAAAATAGAAGCAGTGTGAGATCAATTATACTTACACGCTACTGGGGAATTCAGTGTTTCCATACACAGTACAAAGTTTCATGGCACATAATTGTAGGGAAGGTCCAGATTTAGATCTTTCACAAATGACAAATAGGGACTAAATTCCATCACCAGAAAAAAAATATCAGATCAAAAGATGTTTTATTATGGTGAGGGAATAATAGTATTTAAACATCTGTTGGGTTCCTTCTGTTACTGCATTGATGCCTTATTTCTACATGGGCTGGAAGTTATTACAGAGTGCCAGGATCCAGGCTGATTAAATCCTGTTAAAGGAACAAGGACCGTGTGTTTAAAGTTTGCTGCTTGCAATTGTAGCCCAGCAATAAACTGGAGTTTTGTGGTCTTAGACATGGAAGCAATGAAGATGTAAACACATCACTTTGTAACATGATGTTTTCTGTTTCTTTGGGTATTGTTCATTAGCAAACACATGCAGAGGTAGATTTATGTTTTTGACCTAGTTGGAGAAATTATTACTGGCGCCACAAGTGTTGACCTGGACCTTTGCTTAGACATTAGTGCTAAAGTAGAAAAGACTAGTTAGGATAATAATAATAACAGCCTTGCTTTTGCTGTGATGTTGAACTTGCAGCTCTAATGAGAAAGACTATTCAGTAGAATTGCCTCTGCTCTGATTATGCTATTAGTAAAGGGCTAAAACTGACCAGCTTAAACTCAGTTTGTGGATTTTGTTATACAGAGATGTACCTTGTACTTTGCTTCTGAATTGATCTTGTTGTTTTGGTTTATTTTAGGATCTGACTTTGTGCCAGTGGTTGTGATTTAGCTTTGGTAATGATTTTGACTTCTGATATAAATTTCACACTTTTGTGACACATTTTCTTGCACCATCAATGGACATTGCACACTGTTTGAATTAATGTGGATGTTACAAAGGCTTACTACTCAAACAGACATTTAAACACAGCAATATTGCCCCAAATGTGGAGAAGAAAATGCCAATTTCTTTCATTTAATACAGTCTTGTCCAAAGCTACTGGGATACTGGTAAGATATCAATAAATACATAGAGGAGAAATTAGATCTCCCAAACATATCACCCATAAACTGTATTCTGGGAGTAATAGATGAATGACTACCTTTGAATCATACTAGAAACCTATACAGATCCCTAATATACTATGGGGAAAAAAATATCATACTACACTGGATGGGACCCCAAGTCTCACCGACTGGATCCAGTAATTAAATAAAAATCTACCCCTAATCAAATTAACATCTGAGGCAAGAGAGTGTGGAGGAAAATTCCCCAAAATATGGTCACATTGGCTAGAAATAAATACAGACATCCCAGGCTCTTGGATATAAAATGATTTATTTCTACATTGCAGAACGTACATGATAAATGCTTGTATTGAAACAGTATTGCATGTTAATAATGTGCTGATGTAACTCCCTGTTCTAAGTTTCTAAGTTTGTAATTTTGCAAATTGAAAATAATAAAAACGTTCCTTTAAAAAAAAAGAAAATAAGTATATTTAGACTCGCATGCATCTTAAATCAAACTTTATTAATGCTTTGTTAAAAAATCAGAATGAGAAAAGGAGTACATATTGGTAGATACACACAAGCGCAGCATTAAAGTAATATTGATATGCATCACAAGTACTGAAGGAAATTCCAATCTCGAAGGCCAAGGGGGTAATTCACTAAAGTGCGAATTTGACTGTTGAATTTGCAAACAGCAGATTCCCATAGTAAATCCGTGACAATTTCCCCATTGTAAAGTCGCGACAATTTTTTAATGTTAAGATTACGACAATTTTCCCATAACAAACAATATTCTCATTATAAAGATGCGACTGCGACAGTAGCAGACTATTGCGGCTATCCTTATCTGGCGAATTTGCACTTATACGCAACAATACAGACTTTAGTGAATAACCCCCTTGGCAA
>WMED01003540.1:8701-22013 GCA_019650415.1 Pipa parva
TTTGTAAATAATATATAGAATAACTTACTTGGTGTGCTCCAAGGAGGATATATCTGTTAAATCAAAGGTAATCACTATAGCTGGAAAGAAAGGGACGAAACAGTTAGAAACAGAATAACATAAGCTCATTAGGATTTCTCCCCACATTCACCTAGACAAAACATATTGACTGGCATGGATGCTATGTGGTTGGCTGTGGAAGCAGTGGTATGTGGAAGTTTCGGCCCAGTCACAGCTGCAATTGCTGTGATCCTGACTGTGGTACAGGATGGTGCATAAATGTTTAAAGGGGAAGTAAAGTTTTAAATAAATATTGTTGCAGTTTCCCATTTATATATGAAACCGCTTGGGAATTTTACCAATTGAAAACCTGCCTGCATGAGTTTTGTTGTGGTAAAATGCCTGACTGCAAAAGTCCAAGCAGTTGCACATTTAAAGGAGAACTATGACTTTAAAAAACCATAGCTGATCATTTTCAGCAGCAGTGCACTAACTGCACTGCTGCTCGATCAGCTTAGTATGTCACTCCTTGAATGTTCAAAGAAGTAAAGCCTAATAATTATTTTTGGCTACTATTGATCCAAATTGATGCCAAGATCTGATTGCACTTACCCAAACATACTGTACTGCCTTAGAAGCCCTTGAGACTAGTGACCCAGCCCTATAAAGTTATCACCTCTGTCTCTCCATATTTTTTTAACTAAAGGCATTGCACTTGTGCAGTGTAGCTAGCAGGGCAGGGCCTGGGGGTAGGCAAGGTAAGCGGCTGCCTAGGGTGCAGCAGGAGGGGGGAGCTATCTTAGTACTGGCCCCTCTCCTTACCTACCTCCTCCTTGGCCTGTGTGTGCCAAAAATTACCCCAAAGATCCCCAGAATTCCTTGCAGACTGTCCCAGAGAGACTAGTTTGCTCTTCCCTATTGGCTTAGATTGCCACACTAAGGGGGTTATTGACTAAAGTGAGAATTCGACTGTTGAATTCTCAAACAGCGAATTCCCATAGCAAATCTGTGACCGTGACAATTTCCCCATTGTGAAGTCATCACCGTGAAAATTTCGCCATTGTAAAGTTGTGACTGCGACAATATTTCCACAGTTAAGCCGAGACTGCAACAATACACTCGTTATAAATATGTGACTGTGACAGTAGCAGTCTATTCCGACTTCCTTTAGCTGGCAAATTCACACCTTTATGAAACAATTCAAACTTTAGCCAATAACCTACTAAAGCCACACAGTGCTCCCAGTACCCTCACACAGGCCTCAGTGGCCACAAACAGAACTCAGTGGCTGCTCACAATTGACAATGTCACACAGGGCCATAGCTTGCTGCACAGAGGCCTAGATTACAGTGAAGAGTTCCAGATTGCCCTGCACAGCCCCAGAATGTGGGCAATTGTTGGAAAAGGGCTTTTTGACTAAAACTGCAAAATAGCCACATTGACACACACCAGTATTAAATAGCAGAAAAACATAAACGCAGTCACTCCCTCTAGTATTATTACAGTGATGTGAAATGAGTTTGAAAATAAAAGGCAAAGCTGATTTAGTTAAAAAATATTTAAAGTAATGTTCTCTAATTAAAAACATACCTTGGGCACCTCTGTAATATGTAGAAGCGATACACTTAAATCTCTCCTGGCCTGCTGTATCCCAGCTAAAACAAAGAAAGTATTAATTCAGACAGAGATGTTTTTAAAGGAGAACCAAAGCAAAAAATAAAAAAGCAGAGTTAAAATACTTACCTTATATAGAGCCGATTCATTATAATCACAGCATGAGCTGTGCTGTAATTAGCCGGCATCTGAGGATTCTTCACAGCGCTTGTGACTGAGAAGCCAGCGCCACAGCTCCTCCCGACTTGCTTCACCGTCGGTGCCAAATGCCTTAAACATCATGTTCATTGCGGGGGCCAATGAGAACGCTCCCTGCAATGAGCGTGATGATATATGAGGCCAGGGAAGCAAGTCGGGGGAGCTGTGGCACTGGCTTCTCAGTCAGCCAGCGCTGTGAAGAGTCATCGGGTGCCGGCTAATAACAACACAGCTCACGCTGTGACTGTAATGAATCATCTCTATATAAGGTAAGAATTTTAACACTCCTTTTATATATTTTTGCTTTACTTCTACTTTAAAGTACTGTAATAGGCCATGTGGCTTAAGCAAAGTTAAGACAAATGAAAATTACAGCAAAAAATAGTAAAGTTAGAAAAACTGCTCAATTAATACACTTTAATGGGTTAGTTAGGGGTTATATCTTCATTAAATTCCCAAAAAATAACAAATCTAATATTAATCATTTTAATAAGGTGCAATGCTATACAACTCACTATGGACTTTAATCTAAATCAACAAGATTAATTGATCCATTGCTTACAAAAGCATGAGGAGCTATGCTCTCCAAATACTTTCTATTCACTTGGTTTTTGCGCATTGGTTGACCTGACGAAATGATGTTGTGTAACCCCTGAAACGTTGTTTTTCCTGCTACCAAACATGCAATAAAAGGGTAAATTGCTCAAAAGGTTTTTTGGTGTGTGCAATCCTGTTTTTATTTTTTTTATTGCTGCTATATGAGGTCGCCCAACATCTAGGAGCTGGCACCACCATAAATGTATGTGAATGATAGGTGTGCGGTCCTATCCATTTAATTTTCATATAGCACAAAAAATGCAATTTGAATATTTCACCTAAATAATTATTTATTTGCCCTAATTGAATGAACATTGCAGATTATTTTTAAGCACAAACAAATTGCTTTAAGACAGGTGCTTTACAAGCCTGAAAGATCTAAAAGCTCCCATATTTCTTTGGTACTTACAGTTGCAAGCTGAATGGCACACCTAAAATCTCAAATCGCTCCATTTCAAAGTCCACTCCAATGGTTGCTTTGTAGTTCTTATCAAAGGTGTCCTTGCAAAACCTTAGCGGACAAAACAGCAAAATATATTAAGCAGGAAAAACTCACAAACACAAATATATAATGATATTTCACAACAACAGTGTAATATCAAATCAGGGCCCAGTGGGCAAGCCAGACTCTAACACAGAGGGTAAAAGCTCACCAGACTGTTGTTGTCGCCACAGCAGTATTTTGTGATGTCAGCAAGCCAATTTAAACAATACAATACAATGTTAGGGGTTATTTAAATCCTATACAATATTTATTAGTACATTGATATAAACTGATTGCAGCTTAAGAGTCAGCAAGGAATTTTTTCCCCATGTTAAAGCTAATCTGAACCAAACTTTAAATGGGTGTTTTGCATTCCTCTGGAAGTTTAATGGACATGAACCTTTCTTCAGCCTTGCTAACTATATAACAACATATATATTTTTTTTAAATTAGAGGACAGTAGACCCCCAGCAAAATATTATTTGGCCCTATCCCTCCCTTAACAGCATGGTGTGTGTAAAGTAATAGACAACATTGTATTGCTTTGTCACTGACTTATTCAGTTTTTATAGAGCAAAATTTTATAAACCATCTTGATTTAATTCCTCTGCCTTAGCACAACTATGTTATCTTAAAGGGCAGCTAAGTCACAGGCTGGCAAGACAGGCTCTGGAGGTTATTCACTAAAGTCCGAATTGTTGCGTATAGGTGCGAATTTGCCAGATAAAGACAGTCACAATAGGCTGCTACTGTTGCAGTCGTGTCTTTATAATGAGAATATTGTCACATTCGCAACTTTATTATGAGAAAATTGTCAAAATCTTAACATTAAAAAATTGTTGCAACTTTACAATGGGGAAATTATAGCGGATTTACTATGGGAATCCGCTGTTTGCAAATTTGACAGTCGAAATTTCCACCTTAGTGAATAACCCCCTCTGTCTCTGACAGGCTTTCTCTGCTTTCGAGAGATCTGTACTTTCTTTATCAAATCACAAGCAATACTTTTTTTAACTTGTGACATGATAAAGAGAGTACGGATCTCTCGAAAGTTTTTCTATTTAAAATGACTGTTAGTCCAATAAATAAGGTATCACCAAATATAGAAATACTCATTTTTTTGCATCTGTGGACTAACACAACCACTCTATCTTAACTTAATATACCGTATATATATACCAGTGGCGGATGACCAGTGGCGGATGACCAGTGGCGGATGACCAGTGGCGGATGCTGGTCTTTCAAGAAGGGGAAGCTCACTTTGTCATACCAGGACAGCTGAGAAGACCTGTTACTTTTCCCCACCTTTTGCACCAAATTAATCTGAGGAGTTGATCTGCCCTGCTGTTTAATTGTAAATATTTCTTCATAGGGAAGACTATCAAATGGCTTTACCAAAATCCTGTCCACAGCATTCACACTGTCTGACATTATGCACAGTTGCAGCTTGTTACTCAGAACGAAAGAAAAAAAAGGTTGTAGCAAATCACAATGAAAGATTGCTGATTCGCTCATTTCACTGTCAATCAAAAAGGGATTCATCCTGAAACAGATCATCCAATCAGCATGCAGAAGTTGAGCTTCCAGGCCAGCCCACTGCCCCATAGACTCCCAGAGAAGCTGAAAGTCCGGGAGGGACAAAGCCCAGCATTTATCCAATTACTCATCTTGTTTCACTGCACTTTTGCTTTGCTATTGAACTCTGTGGAAGATCAGCGTCCACACTGTTTAAAGCACTGTGAATCTGCAGGAATGGGTGAGAGGAAATGACATGTACATACTGTACTGTTGTATATATTTGATCACTTATTTCTTTTGTCATTTTAGGGGAAGCTGAGCTTCCCTTGCAGTCTTAGAGCAAACGCCCCTGGTATATACACACTACATGAGACTTATCCTAAATAATACAGCTCAGCAAAACCTGGACAAGACCATATTTTCTTGAAGCTATAGAATCAAGTGATGTCTTTGAATATAACAGAAAAAGTATCCTCTTACCTATTTATCAAGCAAGTTTTTCCTACTGACAGATCACCAACCACAATTACTTTGGAGATCTTAAATCTGCTGAGAAATCAATTAAATTCTATTACACAAAGAATGAAACAATATTTGAAAAAAAAAACACATACATATTTATATAGCGTGCACAACAGCATAATAATCATATTGTTTATGTATAGGGATAAAATATATATTCCTATTGTGTCTGCTAAATCAGCCACAGGTGACATAAACATTCTAATCAGCACAGCTGATGACAGAATTTAAATGGAGATGTTACAGTAATTACTTTTTGTTTAGAGTTGTTTTCTAAAGTGTCTGCAATTTTTATACAAGAAAATCGTCACTTATTAAAGTAGACCTGTGAGGTCCACTTAACAGATTTTTTTTTTAAAGAATCAGGGAGTTGGCCGGGTTAAAAGGATGATTGACATAAAAGTTCCTCCAATGAGATCCCTTAAATGACGATCTAGCAGGGATCTGATTGGAGGAGCTATAATGTCAATCATCATTTAGCTCTGCCAACCAAACTCGAGAGTCAAGTCAGGCATCAGAACAGAAAAGATGCGGGGAGTTTGCTTATTTTACTACAGTCTTAGCTGAATGCTTTTCGTATTCAGCTAAGACAACTCCCTGCTTCTTAAAAATAAATCTGTTAAGTGGACATGACAGATCCACTTTAACATTCAGTATAAATGAATTACAGATGTTACATTTATGCTAAAGTTCCATATAAAGAGAAACAAAAGAATATTGCACCTTAAATCTGTTACCATCAACCCCTTTGTCTCTGAGCAGAAAATCAGTAAAAGGGCCTCAGTTTTAATAATCAAAGGTTGTGTGTGAGACTCTGTGTGTCAGCCTGATTCTGTTAATTTTATTGTCAGTTCTTACAAAATATTCAATGCTAAAAGAAAAGAGAACTTTTCCAGAAGTGTTAGGTTTGTATTTTGCTGCAGTTTAGTTAAAATATAATCACCTCGTTACAGTACAAGCAGCAAGGTGGGTTCCAAAGGTGTCAAGCAGAGAGCGGTAACCATAGCAAGTATGATGCTGTTATAGTCTTGTAATAACAAACAGTACAAGCAGCTGCAGAATGGCTAATAAATAAGTTCAAGGGGAAGTTCACTATTTTAGTTTGTTGTAGACAGTGTAGACAGGCAATTTGCTGGTTATTGTTGTAATCATTTAACTTTTTGCAATTTGCAGCTTATTGTTTTAAAGGAGAACTAGAGGGGAATTCACGATAGTGCGAAGTGAGGTGCGGAGTCTTTGCCTCACTTCACACTGACTGATATGCGCTCGCTGATGTCCTGCACGCGGACATCAACGAACACTTTAAAGGGATTCCAGTCTCGCAAGGCGACTCAAGTTGAGCCTCGCCGAGACTGGAATCCCTTTAAAGCGTTCGCTGATGTTAGCGCACAGGACATCAGCGAGCGCATAACAGTCTGTGCGAACAGAGGCGAAGGATTGGAGGGTAAGTTCAGACTATGCTGAATTACCCCCTTCATCTAATGATCCTCAGCCCAGGAACCCTGGCTCAGTTCATCAAATGTAACTTAAAGTGCATGCGAAGATTGTTTATTTTCATTCTGAGCATGCACTTTATGTTAAGTTCGGGGCCTGTAAAATGACGCAGTAAACGTCACATGGGGGGGGAGCAAGATGCAGCTGGAAGTTTTCATTTCATTTTATCCCGCAAAATAATTCTCCACCCCCAGGCTAGCGAAAACCCATTATTCCCTATGTAGTTGGTCCTGTCATTTAGCCTAAGTTCAAAATATTTTCCCATTGAAAAGAGACGTTGACATCAATCTGTAATGGAAGGAACCCTCATAGAAAAGCATTGCAAAGTTCCCCCTGTTAACACATTGCTATTTATCGATAATGATTTATTTCGGTGAGTAAACATTTTTCTCAATCTTTTGTAAATCAGGGAAATTGAAGAGTCCAGGGAAATAAAAAAATGACAGCGAAAGGGGTTGAAATCAAACAATATGGTCAAATTGGTGTTAGTAAATACTGCAGCTAGATCGATCAGGTAAGTATACTTTACAGCAATAGTTCTCCTTTAATCGTTTTACTTTTTTGTTACGCAACATTTCCAATTTGACATTTAATATACAATCTGGTTGTCAGAATCAATCACCAAAGTAACTGTGCAGTGGATTTAATGACAAACTATAAGACAAATAGCAAAACAAAATTTGACCAGACAGATGTGAAAGTTCCAGTTTGGACAGAGACAGAACTGACAAGGTAAATAATAAATGAAACATAATCTTAGGTTACCACTGAATACATCAGACTAAAAGTTCATTTAAAGGTAAGTTTTTCCCTTTAAACTGGCACTTAGCCCAGATGAGAAGGCCTTAGGGGAAGCCTGGGTGGGAGTAAATGAACACCAGGGGGATAAGCAATTCATTTGTTCAAGATCAAACTCCAATCCAAAATGTATTGCGTTGCGTGAGCAAACACATTCCAACGATAATACAAGTATGTAGCAGTCCAAGTAACTACAGATGTGTTCATACTGTTACTGGGTTTACAAAATGGCATTTGGTTTTCATTTGGATAAAAGAGGTTATAACCAAACAATGCATGATTTAAAGTGGGCATGCACCATATTCTATAACAATTTACTTTTATTTTTTTATCTCCAGTTGTTTCTACAAAAGCCAATCCTGTTTTTAGCAAGGACAGGACTAGGTAGCAACCCCAACAGATTTCATCCTCCAAACACAGCTTGCTTGCCCCAAGATGCTTTATGTACCACCATGAATGCAATACCCCTGCCAGTTTCAGTATTGTTTTAAAATGGTCAAATCACTTTCTGCCTTTATTTAAACACTGCTGTCAATAGCAAAAAAAATAGGGTGGTAATAAACAAGCAATATGTATGCAAAACATCAAAACGTACTTTAAATAACAAAAAGTCACAGTAAAAAATAAGCATTAAGGGGATATTTATAAAGCCCATTCCAGCCTTTTTTAATCATTTTCCTGTTTTGACACTGTTCAACGTCATTGTTTCTCTTTACTGGACTTTTTGATTCCCCCGATTTATATAGGATCGAAAATAAATTGTCGATATCGGACTCGGTATTGATCGACATTAAGAAATAGTGATCAGTTAAAACCGGCACACTTTGCAGTTTTTTCTATGGCGCTCCTCTTCTTTTTCAGATCGATATTGATAGACTTCTTCTACAGGAAATCCATTTCGACTGTGGCTAAGTAACAGGACCATCTCCGGGGCTGGGTTGATGACCCAGCTCGACTCAGCTTTAGGTCAAGTGAACTTAGCACTCATGGTCAAGTGACAGAGATTTACTGGCCCTGCCAGTAAATGGCTGTTAGATGTATTGTTTTTGTTGCCGGGGTGGGGAAGAAAAAAACCTGAAAAAACACCCCTGACCAACTCTATAGGATATATGGTGATAAAGAGATGATCAATAGAAATAGATGTACATAGATAAACAGATATAGAAGTGTGCAAATCCTTGTCACCCTCCCCAAACTGAATGCTTTGCTATAGAAGCATACAACTCCATGTCACCTTCCCCAATCTGAATGCTTTGCTTACCCCACAGTTCCTGTGCGTTGCTGCTTGCAGGCATTAGTGACCTTAGAATGAAAAGAGTCTCGGGTGTGCAAACATGAATCTTTTGTGAAGCACTATAAGATAACCAGAAAAAAATATTACCTCATGTAATAATACCAGATTAACCACATACAATTATTTTCTGGAAGCAGTGTTCATTTTTTCATCACTGCAACTTTTTCAGAGAAAAGACAGCTTCCAACCCTTGTTATAGCAGTTTTATTTGTTTATTGCATTTTCAGGTATTAGGCCAATCATACATGTGATAACTGCCATGATACACCTTGGCTTTAGGCGATAACTATGCCTGTGGATTAATATCTACAATAAATTTAGGTTTGTTTTTCATACATAGATTTTTATTTTCCTATGCTCCAAACAGACTTTTAATACATGCAGCCAATGGGAGAGGTAACTATTCATTCCTGTCTGGAATTAGCTGTTTGGCTTGCACAGACATGAAGGCCTCAGTCTGCAGCCAGAAATCTGGGACCACACAGGGTAAGGATGCAAGCTGATAAGCTTTCTCAGTAAGCAGCTGCTGAACAGAAATGTGTATTTTCCCCCCTTTTTCACAAGCTTTAAAGATCTCTGTTACAGACACAATAATGGTTTAACTGGACCATACTGATTAACAAGGGAGGTTATGGGAAGCAGGAAGGAGCTGCTGGATAACTCAGCAAAATCATGCATTTTATACATGTAAATTCAGAGAGCTCAGTCCTCATTTAACATGAGACTCAGAGGATTATTCATCAGTGGGAATTCGATTGTCAAAGTGAACTCTGGCTACTTGGGATAGCTATGCTTAATTCTCTACTCCTTATCCACTAAGTGGTGGATTCCCATAGCATGAAACTAACGAAACTAACTAACTACCTGTGCATGAAACTAACTACCTGTGCACGAAACTAACTAACTACCTGTGCACAAAACTAACTACCTGTGCACGAAACTAACTAACTACCTGTGCACGAAACTAACTAACTACCTGTGCACAAAACTAACTAACTACCTGTGCATGAAACTAACTAACTACCTGTGCACAAAACTAACTAACTACCTGTGCATGAAACTAACTAACTACCTGTGCATGAAACTAACTAACTACCTGTGCATGAAACTAACTACCTGTGCACAAAACTAACTAACTACCTGTGCACGAAAAGTGATACAAAGAACTCCATAAATCTACGACTATCAGAAGCATCTAAATTGGTTGCAAATTTCCCTCATAGCAGAGTTTGCTGAATACCCAAATATGGGGAAGTGGAGAATGGAAGCAAATTCTCACCTTTATGCAACCATTCAGTTTTTTATGAATAAGCCCCATATAGTAGTTTTTAGGTTTACAGAAATGCAATATTTTTATATGAGGCAAAGCGTGTTTCACACTTCCACCTTAATGTGACTGTATTTGATCGACTCCAAAGCTTATTAGTTGCATACCCTTTTTCATGCAATTAGTACCAAGTGAAATTATGTTAAATTGCATCTGAATAAATGCATAAAAGATTCGAATTTCAGATGATTCCTTTGAGACTTTAAAGTGATGAATGTGCATATGAGTATCAGGTCAAAATAGAATGAACGCTCCAAAGTTAGCGCAAGGATACAAATGAGTCGGACACACATAAACAGACAATATCATGTGAACTTGTAAGTGTCAGTGTTATTTGTTTGTTTGCTTTCAAGTGTTACAGTGAATAATACAATGCACTTGTATGAGAGTAGTCAGGCCTACTGAGGCATTTCAAATCAATTGCAACAAATGCGCAGCCGAACTTTTTTCTACTCAAAATTTACAGAAAATATACAGCTATGTTTTATTTGAAATGATATTGAGAGTCTACACTTAAGTGCATTATGCTTAAAAAAATGAATGAAACGATAAGATGAAATACACACTTTGAGACAGTACATGTGCTGGTTCCTTACCTGGGGCAGCTCTGACACAATTCTGTCCCTTCGCACAGGGGGAAGGACACTCATTATTAGCAGGTGTTACAGTGACTTCCTGTGTGAAACAGTGCACAGTTAGTGAGCAGCGAATACAGGATATATTAGTATTTAAATATTTAAGGGATAAAGAATTCTAAAGGCTAGTTTTTCAGCATACAGTTAAATGCCTATCCTCAGGCTGTTGTGTTAACAGTCAATCAAGTGTGCCTGCTAGATCGAAGGAACCTTCCTTTTCCAGATATTTAGCACATTACACTTGTGTACAGCTGTTTGTTTATATTGTACCTAGATTTTAAGTTCTACGGGGCAGGGACCTCCAACCTCTTGTGTCAACCATAACCTGGCACTTAAAGTGTTGTATCCTTGTGATATATTACTTGTATTGTATAACACACTTTTCCCATGTCTGTATTATATTTGTAATGCTGAATTGTACAGCACTGTGTTAATTTGTGGCAATTTTTAAATAAAATTATACATATATGCATACCTACATATTGTGGCAGTATGGAGCGCAGATCTACCAGAGATACAGAAAGAGAGATAATCTATTTTTATATATATTGTGGATTATTTAAAAAATTTGGTTATCCAGCAATAAAAAAACAGCCCCCATTGTTGCTTTCCAATGATCTGAAGTGAAAAAAAAATGCAGATATTTGTACAGCCAGCATGTTATCTTTAATTGTTATATAATGATGATAACAGATGATGATTGAATGGATTAGTAGGGCAAGTAAGAAAACAATGCTGATGCTCTGTAACATAATAGCTATTACTGAGCTATTCATAGGTTAACAACTATAATATACAGTAATCATCTTCATAAAAAAAAAATTCTACTTCTGAAAAGATTTGATGACAATGATCTCAGTGATTTAGGATCATCATTTTACTGAATTTAGAGTTTCCTTTTAACCTTCTAAGTTTTTTTAAATTCTGTATTAAATATCCACATTTCACATTTTTTTAAATTTTTGGTATGCTTTAAACACATAATGGAGAGAATGACTAAGTATCAGGTTGAGGTCAAATTCACCTTGCTAAAATTTGAGTCAGATTGCCAAAATAGTCACAAATTCACTCCTCATTATTGACAAAGCGGCAAATAGCCTTGGCAAACAAACGGGAAGCAGTGATCACTGTCGGATGTGTTGTGTGGCGTAGTCAGTCAAATAGAAGTAAAATGCAGAGCCCTGTCATCAGTCCCCCCCCCCCCCATTCGCCACTCTGATATGGCGAAGTCAAATGGGTGAATTTGGAGCTGTACACCTAGTCGACACACTTTGCCGCTTAGTCAATAGTAGAAGTACCTGTGCACTTGCACACAAAAGTGCTCCATAAGATCGCAGTATCATAGTCACGCGAATTGGTCAAGCATTCACATCACAGAATTTTATCAATAAGCGAACATGGGTAAATGGGAAATAGATGCGAATTCAGAGCTTTACGAGACTATTTCGCCTTTAGTCCACAAGGCCGTAAATGTTTCTAAACAGGCTCCCCTTCAGGCCCTGTAAACCAGATTTAAAAAAATAAAAGGAGCAGAAGTTCCATTCCCTCCCCCTGATGAAAACAGTCTCCAGACTTTCCAGCTGTGTTTTTAAAGGAGAGAAAAAAAACTACATCTTACCTCATTCATGAAACATCTCAGATGGAGAAACATACATACACTCCTATCCTCTCCCCAATGTAAAACAATGCAACAGCACAATGCTCTAGCCCCTGTGCAATGCTCTAGCCCCTGTTGGAGGGGGGGGGGGGAGATATTTTGTAGGAATAATTGTTGTAGAGTAATTCGAGAGCAGGAAATTCCAAGGGATTTGAACCGCATCTAAATGACTTCTAGATCTGAGTCCCATACAAGGAACAGTTGTGCTGCAAACACACGCATGGCAACGGCTTAACACACAACAAATCTACCAGGAGCCTACCGCGCTTACTGTACTATCTGCAGAGTTAAATACCAGCCCACGTGATTTAAAGGGATTCGGAAAAGACTGGTTTAAATGCACCCCGGATCCGTGTAGTTACAAAGGCAGAAAACAGATCCCGTTCATTTAACGTATAACGGAACCAATAGGGCTTTACCTGTGCTCTTGATTAAACTAAGACTTTCGCCATCCTTTGACTCACAGAGGATGCTGGGAATAGACGTTTGGTACTAGCTTTAAAACCACGGGTTAGGGGGAAAACCGCATCCTTGTTAGCGGTTAGGTGTCCCAGGCAGGGCAGCTACTTACCGCTGCTGAGTCGATGCGACTTTGAGCGTCTAAGGGGGGGACACGTCGCAGAGTTGAGGAAATCGGTGCCAGTGATCTGAGATCAGCCAAGGGGGAATTAGATCCGATGAAAGAGGCGGACCAGCTGCGTCTGTTTACTGTGACTCAGACACAGCTAAAGGGTCTGGTGGATATAGCAATTTACTATTCATTATCCCTTCTCAGAGCATCAGAGCAATCTACTGGCTCAAAGCTTGGGGAGGTGCACAGAAGTCCCAAAAAGTGTCTGTGTACCCCATGCAGAGACTAAGCAGTGAAGGGGAGAATAAGTCATTGTCACTGATTGGCCTCCACTTTTTCTCACACATACACAAAGCTGGCTATGCCCCCCCCCCCCCCCCATCTCCACTCACAGTACCCACTCACAGTACTGTAACTCACTAGCACAAATTCAGACTTAACCAAAGAAGTTCTGCTGGGTTTTGAGCCAGTGCATACATGTCACTAACCTGTCTGGGGACCCTGCTTCACCCACTGTATGTTACATGCCTGTTACAGGTGTATCACTTTGAGGGGGTTATTCACTAAAGTCCGAATTGGTGCGTATTGGTGCGAATTCGCCAG
>WMED01003541.1:323-22011 GCA_019650415.1 Pipa parva
GAAACAGTATGGAGGGCGACATCAGGGGAAAGAAATCAGCAGGGAAGGGGACAGCAGGGGAATGCAGGGGAGACTTCGAACTTGATCCAAGGTATCCACATTGTTGTAAAACGGTGACTTTTTGGGTCTTGTGAAATAAAGCCATAAATCTCCTTCATTTTGTCTCGCTAGTTTTTAGTTAATAGTGGGTTTTGGTTTTTCCAGTTTTGAGCAATTAGTAGTTTTATTACGCCGGTTGATATTGCTTGTAGCGAATTTTTGTATGCTTTAAAATTGGTTGTTGGGACTTGTAAGTTGATTGAATGGGAGAGAGACGTCCAGTTCAAACTCCAGATGGCTTTCCATAATGGTTTTAATTTGTTGCCATAATGGTTGGATCACTGGGCATGTAGGAAATACGTGTAAAATGTCTGCTTTTGGGAGGTAACTTCTCTAGCATTTGTCTGCATGGTTGGTGAATATTTTTGTTTTCGTTTGGCTGGTGTTCGGTACCATTTTGTATGGATTTTGTAGTTAGTTTCTCATAGTTTATTACATCTGACACTGTAGTGAATTGATTGTAGTATTTGTGTGATTTGCTTTTCCATAAGTATTGTGCTGAATTCTGCCTCCCATTTAAGAATGTGGGAAGGTTTTCTTTTTTTGTCTAGTAGGGTACTAAGGCACTTGCAGATAAAGGCTAAGAAACCTTTGGTTAGATGTGGTTTCATTATGAAGTTTTCGAATGGTAGTTTTTCGTTGTAATTAGTTTCTTTCCATATAGGTTTTTGGACAAGGTAGTGACATTTTTAGTATTTATAGAGCCCTGTGTCATTTGGGTGTTCTTGGTTGATGAATGATGTTATTGGTTTGAGTTTATTATTTTCAATCAATTTGTATACAAATGGTTCCCTTTGTATGGTCTATGAGTTTAGGAAATTTTTTCCATTCCAGGTATGAAGTCATTGTTATGTGTTATCGGTGTGAGTATACTTGGGTATTGTTATAATGGAAGATCTTGTTGTGATGTGTTGGCTGCATTCCATGTTTGAATGGTGTAGTTATTAAGAGGATTAGGTATTTGTGTTGATTTGAGTTGTTTTGGATTAAGCCATGGTAGTGTTGATAGTGATAGTATTGATAGTTAGGTCAGATTGTTCCATTTGTATCCATAATTTGTCTTCTTTGTGTATGTTCCAGTTGATTATCAGTGCCAGAATGGATGCTTTGTAATATTTAATATGTCTGGTAAACCTGTTCCTCCTTCCATTTTAGTTGTCATCAGTGTTGTCATGCTGATGCGTGGTTGTTTATTTCTCCATATGTATTTGTTTAGTATCTTTTTGAATTTGTTGAAGAAATGAGATGATATTCCTAGAGGTATGGTTTGGAAAGCTTATAACATCCTTGGGAGGATGTTCATTTTAATTTTATTTATGCTGAAAAACCAGGAGTGTGTTTTGTTTTGCCAGTGTTCAATATCTTTTTTGATCTTGTAGTTATTAGTATAGATTTGTAGTTAGTTGCCGTCCAGTTTTTTTCCAGTCTGTTATAGTAATATATAATAGTTTCCAGGTTTGTAATATGTTTAGCAGCCCATTTGAAGGGGAATCGAGATTTCATTTGGGAGGAGAGTGTCTCGTCTATATTAAAATTCAATGCTTCAGATTTTTGCATGTTTATTTTGTCATTGCTTACATTTCCATATATTTGTAATTCTTGGTATTATTGAGGAAATATTTTTTTTTTGTGGGTTGGTAATGATGAAAAGCAGATCATCTGCATATGGAGCGGGGAGAAGAAGTGAGTGGAGGAGTTGTTATATTAGGGTGTTCTTTGCATGCATAGTATTCCTTTTCATCTTTCCTCACTTCTCTTTCTAACCTGATGATTCTGATGAAGGAGGTGTGTTATTGTTTGCACTTCCAATACTGTAGGCTGAAGACCACTGTTTTGTTTGTAGAGGATGTGTGTCCTTGGTCCATGATCCATAGCAGTAGTCATTCCATTCTGCAAGGTTAGGTTTACGTATGTGTAGTTGTTGGACAAGTGTGTCTAGATCCAAGGGTTCTTTAAGAGTGAATGTTCTGTTGTTATGGGTCGCCTACAGGGAAAATGGGTATCCCCGTCTGTATCTTATGTTGCGGGATTTAAGTTCTTGTAATAAGGGATGCAGCGGGCGCCTTTGTGTTATTATGGTCCCTGCTATGACTTGGTAAAGTGATTTCTGCTCCTGCAATTATGATTTTTTTCTAGTGTGCGGGCTTTGAGTAGGGTTTCTTCTTTAGTACCGAAGTCATGTAGACAGCATAGGACATTGCGCATTTTCCCAGTCCTGAATGTGGCGACTCTGTGTAATCAGTCAACTTTTAACTTAGTTGAGTCAGGTCTGTTTAGTATTTTATTAAGGAGAAGGATTATTTCTTCTAAGAGGTTTTTGCCCGTTATTTCTTCTGGTTTGCCTCTCAGTCGAATATTATGGCGTCTCCCTCTGTTTTCTATATGGCGTTGTAACATATAGTTTATCCTCCCTTGTTTTCTGAGTTTATTGGTGCGGGTCATCTACTCGTTCTTGAGTGTTTTGGATCTTATTGTCAGTGTCAGTGAGTTTGGTTTGTAGCATTTGTATGTCTTTGTGTATTGTTGTGAGCGAATACCTTATGGTCTCTCTCAGGGTCTGGTTGGAGTTGGTGATATCTTGCTTAGTTGGAATCATGTGTAGGATTTCTCTGAGTCGCTCTGAGTCTGTAGGAGCTGGCTGTCAGTCTTGTTCTGTGGAGTTGCTTAGCAGTGTGGATCGGGTGTGCAGTTCATTTGGATCGCTCATCTGTTCACTGCTTTGGAGCACGTGCGCTTAATCAGAGTCACACTAGCTGTTTCTCAGCTGAGCTGGAAAAAATCTCCATTATTTACTGTGAGATAATCCACACTTACTATAGTGTTTTGATCCATAGACAATATTGAGCCTGATTAAAAACAGCTAGCATGACTGCAGTTTAAAGGGGTTATTGACTAAGTGAGAACGCCCTGATTCTCTACCCCTTATTCACTAAACAGCGGATTCCCATTGCAAATCCAT
This sequence comes from Pipa parva, assembly GCA_019650415.1. Taxonomy (NCBI): domain Eukaryota; kingdom Metazoa; phylum Chordata; class Amphibia; order Anura; family Pipidae; genus Pipa; species Pipa parva. The sequence continues at coordinate 3,382 of WMED01003541.1, forward strand.
GACTGCGTCAGAATTCCCATAGCAAAGCCACTTCTGTGCCAGTAGCCGTTTACTGTGTAGTGCGCAACCGTTGTTACCTAGCGAATTCCCCACATCGTAGAGTTTGCTGAATACCAGAATATAGGGAAGTGGCGAATTCACACTTTTACGCGACAATTGTGACTTTAGTCAATAACCCCCTAAATGTTTATGTACATGCCACATACAGAGGGCAGATTAGAAAACATATTCCAACAGAAAGTTTGACTTTAAAGATAACATTTTTGCAAGTCTAGTATGAATATAAAAATAACCAGTCTGTGACTGCAAAGCAGTTTTTATAACATTCCCTGTAAAATTCTACTGACTAAAAATAAAAGTGAGAGAAAGACATTGGGCGGGACTATCTGCCATGAGATCTAACAGATTTATGGGGTATTTCGATTCCCTTGAAACTCGTTTGTATTTAAATGTGGGAGTTTTACTACTTCAGTGGGAAGGAAATATTATCCATATATTTTGCATTGAGTCCTATTTCAAAAGCAGGGGAACGTGCGCAATGTCACGTTTGTACTGTAAACGCAAAGTAGAATGTGATTGCAAAATGCGAAGTTTAAAAATAGACATTTACTATGTACACATGCGTAAAGATGATTAAGATTTTATTGAAAAAACATATACATGGACTGAAAATGGAAGGACTGAAAAATGAAGGACGATGGGACAATGGCTCAGTATTTTGTACATTTAGGCAAGTCTGGAAAATAGGGGCCCACAACCTAATCTTACACTGGAGCTCTCTGCTGGCTTTGTCTCTGGTCAGTAATCACAGATTCATTAATGCTGTTTAAGTAGCTCCAGGATTATAACTGTAGGGGTTGGATGACAGACAGCACTGTCCCTGCAAGTCATTCCTGCAGTTTCTGTGTCAGGAAGTCAGTAAGTGTCTTTTTTTTTTTTTTTTTTTTGGCACAGGGGTCAAATTATGGCGGATGGTGCAAGACATTGATGTTAGGTACTCCACTGTATATCTCTGATATATGCAAGCGCCGATCATTTGGATCAGAACTTACTGAAGGCAGCTTATTCATGAGAGGTTGAACAATGATGGAAAGGTCTGAATTCACGGCTATTCACCACTTAACAAACTCTGCGACGTGCTGAATTTGCAGCCGATTCAATGCCGTACAATGGATTTACCTCCTTGCATTACTGTGTGTGTACTTGCACACGTTAACTGCCTATTTACCAAGCTTTGGAGTGTATTGAAGAGGCAAACACAGCTGTGGGCAGAACTCTGCAATGTGGAGAATACGTGGCCTATTTGGGCGACTACGCAATCTTTCTTTTACTAATGAGTAAGTGGCAGAGTGTGTATAAGGAGCGAATGCGACTAGGGTGTACTGCTCTGAATTTACCCATTTGACTTCGCCACATCAGAGTGGTGAATTAGGGGTATGATGTCAGGCCTACACATTCTACTTCTTTCTGGCTGATTACGCCACTTAATAACGCGTTTGTCGCTGTCCGCTTGTTCGACCAGTCTATTCGCCGCTGTCAATAATGAGAAGTTAAATTGCGACTATTTTGATAATGCGACTCAAATAGTAGCAAGTTGCAATCAGCCCTTTAGTCAATTAGGCCCTAAGTTTACTGCTCACAATTTACCGGCTTTACTTTGGCAAAGTGGCAAAGTAGGGAGTTGTTGGCATAGCTCTGGTCTGGTGTAAGGTTACCGTTCACTCATAAATATTACAACCAAGGGACAACATGAAATAGGGACAGGGTGACATAGAAAGGGATGTCATATTCACTTCACTTTGCTATGGTGGAAATTGTATCGCTCTACATGACTACACATGCTACTGCCATTCTGACTGATTATGCTGCACTATGCAAGAAACCATATCCAACATTAATTGCTTCTTCTCTATAAGTAGCTAATTAGTGGCTATCAGAGCGTAGTGCCCAAAGTGATGCAAATTCACTTCAACAGTCAAATTTGCACTTTTATGAATAAGCCCCCCCATGGGGCATATTTATCAAAGTGCACATCGAAAGTGGCAAATTGCGCTGTTTAAGGCAGGGGTTCTTGTTACTATTGTGGCAATGTTTAATTTACCAAGCTTAGAAAATATGGTGACCAATCACCAACATGGAGTCGAAATGGTGACATTGTCTCCTTCACACAGAGAAGATGTGAAGATGACATCATTTTGATACAATATCTCTATTATTGATGAATTCACTGCTATGCGTCACTGCTACTATTGGCATGACTAAGCTTATAAAATAATTCATGACAATTCATGACAATATGTGAGAATCCCTCACAGCAACAATACGCTAAATAATGAATGTGCACAACTGTTTTATTTACGCCACGAGTTCTCTGGGCCTGTGCGACAGATTACACGCTCTTTATGAAGTGCTACAGAATTGAAATAAAAGCTGACAATAGCATTGGCAAAGCTTTCCGTTTAGCAGCGTCCCTCCCTACTTGCCTAAATATACGACTATGTTAAAGAGTCTGATAAAAATGCGGATTTCCATACTGCGATGTGCATACTGCGATGTGCATACTGCTTGCAAACTGAAAATCGAAATGACCTTTAATCTATAAGTACCACATGTGGAAATGTCTCATGTTTTACAGTTAATACTTTACAAAGCATATTTACTATTACAAACAGGCCATCTACCAGGAAGTTTATGGTTAATGTTTACAATACATTGGAAGCTTCTGCAAATATACGGAGACCTTCTTTAGCTTCTAACCACTGCTGGAGCCTTATCAGTGCTGTAGGTAGGGAAGTGGATATTACACTAAAAGGAAGGGAGTCTTAAACAGATAAAATTGCATCTGTTCCTCTGCAGATATGTGAATGGTAAAGACAGGAGTTTTCTGTTGCTACAGCAACTTTGTTATGGCAGAAGCCATCGACATGTGAAAGTCTGTGGTCTTTTATAAACTCATTTAGAGAAGTAGGTTTTACTGACGTTTGTAGGACTAAAGATGATCAAACGCATGACTTGGAAATTTTCATAAATTTCATAGAGTAATCAGAAGTTTAGAGTACTGAAGGGGTAATTCATCAAAGTCTCTACAGTCACGTAAAGATTGGAATTTCCGTTTATTTAACACATCCCCAACTCTGAGTATTTACTAAAGATCCTTATTTTGTGTGACGTGGCGAATATGTGACCTTAGACGGCTTACGATGTACACAAACTGATATCATCACTTTGCTTGTGAATACTACGGTTATTTATCAAGCGGCGAAATGTGAATTCCCCAAGAAGTACGCCCCGAACTCAATAATTTAAATTTGCCCGTTCAAAGTGGCGGATTAAGGGGTTAATAGTAAGGCTGATTTTTTTTTACTTTACTTAAAATACAAGAAGGTTTAGCAACCAGTTACTGTCATGTGAATTGTGTCTCATAGAAAGGGACTGTAAAAATCACTAGTTGTAATGTAGGCGACTTTAATACAGAGAGAAAAATGTGACAAACTGGTAACATTATCCATTGTTATGATCTATCCTACCTATTAATAGTATTTTGTCATTAATATAAAAAGATGAAGTTAGTGTGACTGTCTTCTTTAAAAGAGAACCAGAGCTCACTCACTCCAGCTGTAATTAGTATGCTGGTTTATTCGTCTCTTGATAAGTGCTGCTCTTAACTTCCTTTTCCTGTTCACCAAACAGAACAAGCGCAGTAGCAGTTTTAAATCAGAAAACATTAGTAAAAAGTGTAGACTGATGAATACTGGGATGGGAAGCCTATTATGGGCCTTATTGACAAAAGGATGAATTCACCTACAATTCAAGTTGCATCTCCAAAATAGTCGCACATTCTCTTCTCATTATTAACTTAGTGGTGACTAGTATTGTCAAACAAGAAGACAGCAATGATTACTGTCGGATGTGATGTGTTGCTTAGTCAGTCGGATAGAAGTAGAATGGGAAGCTGTACCATCAGCCCCCAATTCACCAGTGTGAAGTGGTGAAGTCGGTGACACCTAGTCGCATTCACTCCTTTAATACACCCCACTGCTTAGTCAATAGTAGAAGTACCTGTGCATACACACGCAAAGTGATGCAAAGTACTTGATAAGATTGTGACTATTGTAGTCACATGAATTGGTCTTGTGTTTGCCACATTGCAGTTTTCTCAATAAGTGAGCATGGGTAGGTGGCGAATAGATTTAAATTCAGTGCTATACACGACTATTCTGCCTTTAGTCAGTAAGGTCCTATGTTGGACGTTAGTGGTTGGTGACATTTAAAGATCTGGTTACTGTGATGGAATGGGTGTTATGTCATGTTCTGATGTCATTGTACCAGAAACTGGTGAAGTAGTAAAGAGTGGTTATGTACTGTATACATATTGGAGGCTCTGCTCATGCACTACAGTGACACGGGATGCAGTGCAATATGCTGCAATAGACTTGTAGGAAGCGGAGGGAGAACAGGAGCATCCTAGAGCCTGCATGCTGCATGACAGTGTGGGCGGAAGAGCTGAGGAATCACAGACCTGGAGGTAAGTGTGGAATCCAGAAAATTGGTTGGGAGTATGTGTACTGGTGGCTTTGTGCCACAGCAGCTCAGCAGCACTGGTATAGGGGGAACAGAGTGTGGGCATATGAGGAGGAGTTAGACTGAGCACTGTGTGTGAAGGGGAATGTGTGTATGAACAGAGAGGCAGGTTGTTACAAATAGGAGAATTATTATTGCTTGAAGATCCTAGGCATTTCTAGGCACTCTGGGTCCTGTTTGTACCATCAGGCTACCTTGCTTTTGTAGAGGGTAACCTCCCCTAGTCTTGGTACACCTGCATGACATTTCATAGGGCTATAGTCAGCAACCATATTGAAAACTGCATGCTGCTCCATACTTTCTAACTTCACCTCTTCCAGGGAGACTAGAGACATGGCTTCACATGGGTACACATCCCTACAGGCTTACTGGGCATATGGGTGCATACTCCTACTGGCTTACCAGGCATATGGGTACATACCTCTACAATCTTACTGGGCATATGGGTGCACATCCCTACAGGCTTACTGGTCATATGGCTACACATCCCTCAAGGATTACCAGGCACATGGGTGCATATCCCTACAGACTTATCAGGCACATGAGCACACATCACTACAGGCTTACTGAGCACATGGGCACACATCCCTACAGGATTCCTGGACACATAGGTACATATCCATACAGGCTTAACTTGAATTGATATCATTAATTACAGATGCCATGGTTATCCTATTTGTGGTATAGCACAGGAGCATTAACACTCAATAAATACCCTTCTCATGGTTGTAAGCAAGAGACTATCAGCCTAAATTTAATCTGGTTCAGCAGGTGGTAACTGTGCCCCTGGGTGGAAACAGGCCTGAATAGGTAACTATAACATAAAATTCCATTCCCAGAAACTCATTGTACTCTGACCTTCAACCTTTCCTCTATTTAGCCTCAGAGTTGCTCGGTTGTTATATTTTTAGGTGTTTGTGCTGAGGTGGATTGCTGTTTGTCAACTCTGGGTTGAATCAGGTTTTGTTGTATGACTCTCATGCATAGGATGCTGGTACATTGAGCAAAACAAATATAATTGCAGCTTGCTTCATAACCATGTAAGCCATTTGGCACAAACCAGCTGATTTTGAGCTGAAACATCATGTGGCTGACCACACAACAACCCAGCTGTATGGAAGCCTGCCTGTGTGAACAGAGATTTTCCCAGAGGAACTGTTCCATAAACTTTAGAAAAGGCTGTTGAACCACTTAATTTCTTTCTTGTTAAAACTTATACTATTAATTTCACATAACCTACATTCCGTATAGCTGTTATGCCTACCGCTTACAATCACTGCATTTTTTTAAGCATTGAAACATTGTGAAACCCCTTTAACGAAATTCTATGGTATATATTTACTTACCAATTATTTCCTGCTAGCGACCCCCAATCCTTTTCTAATAATGATACTACTTCTGCCTTATGCTGATGTTTTTCCTTTAAGATTTCCAGTTAAACATAAGCCGGGTCCAGTCCTTAATCCATTTGTTTATGTATAGCCTTCTCTTTTTTGTTTAGTTTTATTCAAAATTAAAGTAAACTACTCTTTTCTTGATGACCCCAAGGGTACATTTATTTTGGAAGTAATACCCCATCAGAAAAGTAAGGTCTTACTTTAAAATCAGTGCTACTTACAAACTCTTAACATTTCCGTATCCTTCTTCTCACTGAGCCTAACATGGAGGAGGCATTAGATGCTGCAAACTGATTGGCCGATGTTCATTTCAGCTCTGTTTTGTAAACCTAAAAGCCAATCATAATGCAGCAATCTCTCAAGGCAGTGTTCCTCAGAGATGACACAGTATAAATAGAGAACTGATCATAGAGTAGAGCAAAAATATCAGGTAAGCTCCATTTATCTAATAACATCAATAAATACATAAATAATAAATGAAGAATCATGTCCACTCCTGTATTTGTCATTGCACTAGCCAGAGTGGGTGCAATCATTTACAAAGGTCTATCTGAACCATATCAACCAATCAAAGCTTGACATTCATATCTCTAGTTCCCCTATATCAGTAACAGCTGATTAATTAGCTGGTTAATATGACCTCGGTAAATGATTGCCCCTGTTTATTGGCAATCTATCTCTTCAAATTAGATAAAATGTGAAAGCTCTGTGCTCACAAATGAAATCCACATTTTTGTTAGATCTCCTGGTTGCTTCTGCTAACACGGTATATATGAATACTTATTCTGAGAGCGCGAATAGATTTCAGTGAGAACAATGAGTGTGCAGGTACAAGACAATTTGTACAAGACAATTTGCTTGGCTGGACACAGATTCGAAGCACTTTTAGTGCTCTGCTCAAAGTGCAAAATGACACAGGCATGGGAACATCTAGGCAGGCACACCTTTATTTCCATGATATGTGTGACAGCACAATTCACACTGTTTCCTCTCTGTTTCCCAGTGCTTAATAACACACAACAAATATGTCAAGCATTACCTTCACTGTTCACATTCAGCTTCTCACCTTAAATGACATCCTGCATTATAAATGCTGCGGTCTTCTCCAGACCACAGTAACAGCATGGCTGCTTTATTAATTAAATACAATGCCACTTGCCAAGGGCTTCACAGAACTGGCACAGCTTCTCACTGGATATTCAGAGGGGACTCCCTACACTGGCTGAGGAAGCCCTAACTAGGGTGTCGGTGTCTACCACTACCCCTGGAGTTAATCCCACTCTCAGTCCTGGGGGTCCTAGTCTGTAACTGGCATGTGGTAATCACTAGCAGCGACAGTACCATAATAAAAATAAACAGAAAAGCTCGCCAGACCCAAGCATTGAGAGTGGAGGGAGGGAGAGAGGCACAGCAACAGATCCGAAGGGTAGTGCAGGCAGAGGATAAGGCTCGGGACCAGTACCTAACTGGGACCTGTATTAGGCCGGAACATAAACAGGGAAGGCACAGATGCAGCGCTACAAACAACAACCTCCTGTAAGCCAAAAACTAACAGAACCCGTACCAGACCAGAACCAAAAGGAGGAAACAGAGCAGTAAGTAAAAAACTCACCCCTCAGTACATTAAAAATAATAGGCTTACAGCACATCACAAAGCAGAGGATTAATAAAATAAAAGCAAACTACAGAGATAACTATTAACCGAGAGAGTAGACTATACAAAATTAATAACATTTGTGCACTGGTGAAGAGTAAAGCGGCCAGTGACACGCGTGTTGGATATTTATATGGCCCCCAGGCCGAAAAAGGCTGGGCATCACTGTAGGGCATTGTACAGGTTGAGGCCTGGGTGCTATGCCATGTTGCTGCCACTGATTTGCAGCTTCACTTGTTGCCCCTTTGCCCCTCCAGAGGGATGAAGATCCTGCACTGGGGCCCTCTGCTCGAAAGTTCCATTACTGATAGATGTATGTATGTATTTATTCATTTATATAGCGCTACTATATTACGCAGCACTTTACAGAGATATTATGGCGAGCTACCGTATTCATCTCCCACAATCCCCAATGGAACAAGCATTTTCTGTGTTGATCTAGTTCTCCCCAGGGTCAGCAGCAGCATTTGAAGAGCAGTATCACAGTGCACAGACTTATACAGGTGCCAAGAACTCTTAAATGAAAGGGAAAAGTTTTATTGAACAGGGTAGGTTATAAACAGTAATAACCACCGCAGCCTAATCTTTCTTCTGCATATTACCCTTTTTATTTCTTATGCAACGATAACCCTGTTTAATAAACCTGTTATTCCGGTCAAGCAAGTTTTTAGCATTTGTATTTTATTTCTTGCACAATCGCTTATCTCCAAGCGAGTGAGATTTGTAAATGCTGATTGAAGGGCTAACGCAACCCATGTAACTGTCTGAAGCTTAGGGGCTAGAGAAGTGTCCAGGGCTGGCTCAACTGTTAGGCCAGAAAGGCCCCTCTTTTTGACTGGCCACCAACAGGTCAATTACTTAAAGAAATATCATCTGCAGAATAAAAATGTGTTTCTTTTAATTGATACAGTGTATACATCACCTCTCGAGTTTCCAGGGAGAAACAGCGGCACACTCCTACTATTTCCACTTTCTATTAATTAGCTGCGCTCCAGTGACATCTTTTCCCAATGCCAGCCTTCAAGTAGGGAGCTGGGGGGAGGACAGGGACCCCAGACTGCATGTCAATACCTGAAAAATGGGACTGTCCTGTGGAATCCAGGACACTTGTGAGTTATAGTACACTGCTTAGTAAATAAGAATAGCATATAATGTAATTTTCTTTTAGACTGGTGATTCTTTACAGCCACAGCAGCCTCATCTCGCTTTATGACTGATATACAGTAGATATTTTGAGGTCTCAGCAATGATTCTGTAGCAGGAAATATTAAACGTTCTTATACATCCAGAATTACAAATTAAAGAAACAGTCCAGTGTCCATTCACTTTTTTTTTCTCATCTAATTGCCACTGGTAAATGCTTTTTTGCAATATGTATTATTTACCCATTTTCAGTGGTTTTGAATTCATGGCTACTTTCTTACAGAAGCCCCTCTTCTTTCATGTACGTCCCCTTCCTCTGATCTTTTTGGAATATAAAGTTGGTGACTTGATCCACAGGCTTGAGAAGCTCTATGAGGTTGGACAAATGCAAGATTCTGATTGGTTACTCAGAATTCTCAAGCCTTTCAATCAAATGACTGTCTTGAGATTCCAAAACTAAACTGAGGATGTAGGAAAGAAAGGGTTATTTAAAGACTGTTAATTAAAAAGCAAAATGATAGTAGTTAATATATATGGCAAAAAAGCCAGTATACTGTATAACAGTGACAGATGCTGTTGCTTTAAGATTCCAAACTGAACTGATGTAGGGAAAGTAGGTGAGAGAGAAGGAACTACAGTAAGAAACTAGCTGTGAACTGAAAGGGATTGAAATAAGTAACTAATAAATAGAGCCAGTGCCAGATTTACATCCCAGGAGCTTAATGCCATAGGCCACACCCACTGACCACTCCTCCTTTGTACAAATAATCACAGACTGAATTATCCAGTGAACTGCTTTGTGGGGTTTTATGAAATGTGAAATCAGAAATGTAATTTGTATATTAAAAATAGTTCATAAAATGAAATGGAATTTATGCCCCTGACCAAGCCTGCTTATGTTCCAGAATATATATATAGCAATAGACCATGTCCCTGACTAGGAGAGAAGCTGTCTGAGCACCTATAGGGCAGGGGGGCCCTTGTGCCTATAAGAAAATCAAGCGCTGAATACAGTATTGTGAAAGTCATTTAAAGGAACAGTCTGCCAAAAATTTTAAAAAACCCAGTTATTTTTTGATGTTATTTGCTAACTTTTATTAAACACACTTTATTATCAATTTTTAATAAAAGAAAAAATCTTACCTGTAAGGAAGTGCTATACTGCACTTCGGTGTTGCAGACTCCTTCTTCAGTCTTTGCCGGTGAATCTACGGCGTCTCGATTCACCCGAACCCTCTAAGATGTGCAGTCCTCTCCAGCTGAACTGATAATGAAGCCCCGCATCGGCACTTTCTATGTCACATAGGAGAGTGTGCACGTGAACAATGCATCCCCCCTGGATGATGTGCATGCTCTCCCATGTGTCACAGGAAATGCCAATGTGGGGCTATCTCTATATATTCTATATTCTATAGAATATATAGAGATAGAAAACATAGTTATCCCCACTAGAATAAATAATTGGATCATCACAATGTGAGTCCTAGGAGGGTTCTGGGTGGCCCCAATTGCTGTGTGGACCATGTCAAAAATTGATTCTTTTGTGAAGCTAATCCCTGGTCCTTAAACATACCACTGTGATTCCTATGATGTATATCTATCCGGTTCACCAGGATACGCCAGGCACCTAGGCCCACTACAATTCTGATGGGGTTAGGCATATATCAGCTAGGGTGGATATAAATCACTTACATCATAAAGTAGAGCAGGCTATGATATTGCTTGTTTAAGTAATTCCACAGCAAAGCCCTCCATATACCAGTAGAATGGTGAACATTGAATATGGTTATATGTAAAAGGGCTATACTTCCTTGCAGAATTTATACTGACAACTGAAGTAAGTGGCACCTGGTAAAACAGCCATAACAGCAGTTACTCTTAGATTATTATCTGTATACTGCCAAAACAAAAGCACAGGGAATCACCAGAATGAAATGTTACTACACAGAACGCATAGGGAGGTTGTAAGACCCTCAAGGCATTTTGTGTAATGTAGTGAAAATGCAGACATGCAAGGTAAGATGTACACAATGTTCTTTCACTGTGTTTTATCTATAAATGCTGACAATACCACCTACGGGAGTGATGCAAACAATATCGCTAGAGACATTCCTTTTTAATATACATATTTGATCCAACTTATGATATGGTAGTATCTGTACATCTGTATGTAAACATGCTCAGGCATGTAATTATTCGGATGAGGAAATGCAACAATTCAGAACATTCATAGTGACTGATTATTTATGGCAAACAATTAGAATCACAACTTGGATGTTTTAAGGTGCACTTGGTATCCCTTAATTTGGACCTCTCAGGGCCTGCTCCAATGCCCGACTTGAATGTCAAGTCGGGTTGGGTGGGGCTAAAAAAATGACTGACATTAAAGTTTCTCCAATCAGATCCCTTAAATCATAATGTAGCAGGGATCTGATCGGAGGAGCTATGACGTCAATCATCATTTAGCTCCGCCCAATCTGACTTTTGATTCAAGTCAGGCATGGGAGCAGAAAAGAAGCAGGGATTTTGCTTATTTTACTACAGTCTTAGTTGAATGCTTTTAGCTCCCTGCTTCCTAAAAGAAGTCTGTTAGGTGGACCAAACTGGTCCACTTTATTAACCTTATCCCTTTAAGGGATCCACCAAAGCCTCTAAACTTTACAAGATTATGTTGCTGAATAACACTTGATTTTCTGTTTATTCATCAAACTCTGCATTTTTTAGGGAATTTGCACCTAATTCAATGACATATGATGGTCATGGACTCACTGAGCTCTTTACCAAGTGTTGAATCATGTCAAAGTTGTGAATTCATAGAGCGAAGTAGGGAGTTGATGACAGTGTTCTTATTAAGAATAAGGCGACTGTACATTCAAATGATATAGAAAATATAGGGGTCAAGTGACAACACAACCTAGTAATATGGTGACACAGAAAATGTAATATTTATTTGCTACAGTTAAAGTGATATTGTAACGATGTCACTTCACTTTGGTCAATGCTATTTGCTTATTTGACAATGAAAATCAATGTTTAGTTTATAAGGAATGTCGAATCAAAGCAGCCCAAAGTGGCACAAAATTTACCTTAACTGTAGAATTTGCACTTTGAAGAATAAGCCCCTTACGGTTTCCTTATGGCAGGCCTTGTACAACTGACAGAAAAACGTAATGTATTTTATTTATTTGGTATCACAGATGTTTGGCTCATGTGTGACATTAAATACTATAATCATATATTTGATAACGTATCTATCACAGCTCGATTCTAAATGTCACTTCTGTTCTTTCAAGCTAAATCAACAAATCCAAATGCCACCTTATTCTCTGATCTGCAACAATAGTTCACTTCTGTCATCGTGCACTAGTACACCACTGTATCCAGTAGGTTTCCTTTATTGTATTTTAAAGCATTCAGCATAAATAATCAGCATGGTTTATTCACATAAAATACATGTACATATTTGTAAAATGACATATAATCTACATACTAAAGCGAAGGATATTTAGCTTGAGAAGCGTTTCTCCCCAGTAGATGTTTCATGTGATGCAGAATGATTGATTAGGCAGCACTGATAAACTCCTGCACCAGGAAATGTGTGTGTGACATGTACTGGCCAGTTTTCCATGAAAAGATACCTTCCCCCGGATATTTTTGCCCTACTTACTACTTAGCACATGTGCACAAGTCAGCTTTCCCTCTGTAATCTCCTGCATTCCAACTTAATTTATGCGGCCACTGCTTAACCAATAGCAGTCAGGCAGCTTTTTCTACTCATGCAGAACAGAAAGGAGAGGGAGAGGAAAATGTCAGCTCTCAGGAAAACTAATTAAGGGAAACAAACTGCAAGTATTATTTCTGCCCTAAATGGTTTTTTTTAACTATTTGTGGCAGCATTGGCATAGTATAAAGCAGTTTTATATGTATGTGTGCAGTTATATAAGCACTATAGTGCCCCTCTAATTCAGCTTTTATCAAGGCTCTGCTGAGGATTGTCTTTCAGTGAACTTTAGCGGGATAGATATATGATTTTCAAAGGTCATACCATAGCAATTGTGCATTAGGACCCATTGATGTAGGTCTCATCTATTCCCTTAAGAAAAAGCTATTATAAGCCACAAAAATGTGGACACTGTAAAGTTATTGTACATATACTGTATAATTCACAGCATTTTGGTGGCCATTTTTCCTCCTGTAATGTGTGTGTATATATATATATATATATATATATATATATATATATATATATATATGATTGTGTATGCAGGAACATTTTTTATTTTATAAAGCACTGCAATATAGCAATGATATAACTGACAAAGAATTACATACGTCGCTTTTCATGTTACAGGCAATGACAGCGTCGGACTGGGATTGATAGGCCTGCCACGCCCCCACGCCATCTTCTTCAAGTGAAGTATGATGTCACATGACACGGTCGGTGAGAAAGTAAATCTCAGCTCTATCTGGCTGGCCAGTCCAACGCTGGGCAATGATTAACACAAGAGGATGGAAGTCCCTGCCCTGTAGAGCTTACAATCATACACAAACACGTATAATTTTAATACGGGCAGTTACATTCGATCTGGGTCTTTAGCCTATAATGGCCATCATACACAGAAGCAACTACTCAAGCATAAAATAAGAGAATTAAATAGACTAATGCTCCAAGAAGTAGAAGATTAATGTGTCAGTTAAAAATGTTGGAAGTCAGTGAAATGTTGTAAAGTTGTCAGTAAAGTTTTTTTCCCACAGGCAGATCAGAAACTCCTCTTGTAAAGAAGTGAATTTTTTTCTTTTGTTTTTTTTTCCCCAGGTTTATTTATTAGAGAGGATGATAACCCTTTAATATAAAATAAATAGAGCAGAATAACATCACAAAGAAAACTGCAAAAAACGATTGCTTGACAAAAGCAGTTTGAAGACAGGTGGAAGCTGTTTCTATGGGGCTTATTTATCAAAGTGAATTTTCATCACTTTGGGTCGCTCCTTATTCACTAACAGGAGAATTCCCATAGCATAGAAACAAACTGCATCAGATGCAATTTATTGCATAGCATGACATAGGCAGACAGAGCTTTGCCATCAACATCCTAATTCATTACTTTAATCTGGCGATGTCAACAGCAAAGAGCTACGTAAGTTTGCAACTGCTGTAAGTATCGGAATTAGGCACAAATTCACCACATTGCAGAGTTTGATGAATAACTGAAGATCGGGAAGAAGCTGAGTTGTCACCATGCTGTTATAGCAAAAAGTTAAACTGTATTTGACGAATGTTTGCTATTCGCAGATCTTCCTCCTTCAGCACTTGAGGTGGTTGTAACAGGAAGAGTATAGAAAGTAAGGAATTCCCTATTGACATAGGTGATGGCAGATTCAATCATCATCATCAGTGAAAGTCTTTCTAGCATGTAGGGGAATACAGAGATACTAAACAAACAACAACCAAATAACAAGAAAACTTTGATCTAGGGATAAATTAGATATTTTTTTAAACTTCTAGAGGGAAATTCACCATTCAACGAAGTGAGCTCCGAATCCTTCGCCTCACTTCGCACGCAGACATCAGCGAGCGCTTAACAGTCTGTGCGAAGTGAGGCGAGGATCCAGACCTCACTTCGCACTATGGTGAATTATCTAACTTTAATAAAAAAGGTTGAAGAAAAACAATGTTGACACAAGAAGGTGATTTAGAGAGAGAGAGCGATGGAGGGCAAGACGGATCGTGTAATAAATAAATTATTTAATCAATACAATCATGCTATTTGAGGTGTATTAATAATTTTTTTTCCTTGGAGTTTGTGACAAAAAAATCAGAATATACAGGCTAAGGCAATATTTTCAATTAAAAATTTGCAATAAAATGGAGTGTGGCATTAGGGGTCCGAAAACTGAATAATAGGAAAGAATTTAGGATTATTTGTTCAAGGACTCAAATACTGACCAAGATAAGATGTCTCCATGCATCTGCCTTATGCTTCATTCTCATCCCCTTACCCCACCAAGCAGTTAAAGCAGTACACTTCCATCTGGTGGGGGTGGGAGAGTTGGATTGATGAAAAGAGATTTTGTCTGTCAGGATCTCAGATAATCACTGACCTTGGATCAAAAGAAGTGAGGCAGAGAAAACCAGATCTTGCTTGACCAGATTTTATTTCTCAGAGTAAAATATCACATTGATTTTTTTTTTCCAGATATTTTTCAAAGTATAAGAGAGCTGTCAAGATCGTATGAGATGTCTTAGTCAAGATGAGATAGCAAGAAACAGGCAGAATGTTTAGCAGTCATCACCTTTACTTTCAAATTACTACAGATAAATATTTGCTTCCATGGGCCTTGTTGACTTTTGTCTTCTGCTATGTATTCAATCCCTGCATGTGACGCGTGTGCGCGTGTGCTTGCGCGCTTGTTTCCATGTAAAAAATTAGGGCTAACTTGTTGGCCCACAGTTGTCCAACTGCATTCTTCCAAATATGTCTAACTTTAAATGGATTCTATTATTCAAGATAATTATAGTTTATTTCTGTCGTTCCTGTAATTTCATTCAATGTAATTTTTCTGTAATTCCTAATGTTTGTAATGTTTTGTGTTGTTCTAGTTATTGTTGGTTGCAGCCATCTTTTAGAAATTGGTCTTTCTGGGCCACTTTCTAAATAAAACATCCCCATCTGAATTCCTTTACTCCTGCTACCCAGTCTGAAGTTTCTCAGCTTCTCTCTTCCTCCCTTCTCACTACATGCTTGCTTGACCCCATGCCTTCTTCTTTAATTTATTGCTGTGATTCTGTCCTTGTGCTGGCCCTAACGCACCTGTTCAACTCTTCCCTGTCCTCTGCAACTTTTGCCTTCTTCATTTAAACAGGCCTGGATTAAACCTATCCTTAAAAAACCTACGCTGGACTCAGCTTCACTAACTACTGTCCTGTCTCTCTCTTGCCTCTGGCTTCTAAACTTCTAGAACTTCTTGTCTGCACCTGACCTTACTATCTACCTGCTCACTATCTTCTGTACCCTCTGTATTCTGATTTTAGGCCAGGCCACTCTACGAAAACTGCTCTTTGTAAACTTGCAAATGATCTCCAGGTTGCCAAAGCCAAGGGTCACTTTTCTGTTCTAATTCTCCTAGATCTATCCCCTGTATTTGACACTGTCGACCTGTAACGCAGGAATGCTAGGACTGGACTGGAACAAACACGATCGAGTAACAGACATTTTCAAAGAACAAGACAATTTAATGGGTTCAGGATAGACAGGAACACGACTAGAAATATAAACATGGCAGAAAACACAAACATGAGATTACCACTGGAATTGGGATGCTGTAGCAAATGCAGAGCTTACTACGCCACCAGAGATCCAGGGAATTATTCTGATTGCCATATTTGAAGTCGGGAAGGAATTTTTTCCCTAATATGAGGATAATAGGCTCTTGCCTCATGGGTTTTTTGCCTTCCTCTGGATCAACATTGCAGGAAAATAGGCTGAACTGGATGGACTTGTGTCTTTTTCAGCCTTATAAAATATGTTACTATGTTATAAACTATGTTACCAGGTGCAGGGACACACGGAACAAAGTGGTACACCAGTAGGAAGTGCCAGGTGAACAGACAGATGCAGGTCCAGACTCAAGTACAGAAACAGATTGGTACAGGAACAGATGCGGGTATAGACTCAGGAACAGATGCAGATCCAGGAACCATGATGCCATGGGGACTGGGCAGCCATAGAGGGACAAAAGTGAACCCAGGCCCATATGCCAGGAACAGGATACTCAGGACTCAGGTACAGGTGCAGATGTGTAAAAGTGGATCCTCAATACCACAGCAGGTGCTGGCACTGGTGAACACTGAGGTCCGTAGTCTAAGGAGGTCTTCACCCTGAAACCCCCACAAGGGGGTATGGCCTTTGCGGCAGGCACCTCCCAGGTCACGGCCCTCAGAGTAACCCTCCACTGGTGGCAGCTAGATAGGCTAACATGGAACTCAGATGGATACTTGGAACAGCAGAACTATAAAATAGAAAGCATAGAAGTGCAGCATAACAACAAGGTCACTTACAGCAATTATGGGCACAAATTCAACTGTAACACACAGCACCCATTAGTACACTCTTTCCTTGGGTGATATCATCAATTCATTTGGTCTTCAGTATCACTTGTGTGCAGATGATACCCAAATTTACTTATCCGCTCCTAACACCTGATATACAGACTCAGATTTCCAGCTATTTCCTGGCAATCTCCTTGTAGATTGCCAAGTGCCAGCTCAAATTAAATCTCGTTAAAATGGAATTGTTTATCATTCCACCCAAACCTGGACCTGCTCCTACCTTTTCCATTCTAGCTGCGATCATCAACCCTGTAACTTCTGTACATTGTCTTGCGGTGACTTTTGACTCTGCTTCTTCCATCTTTTAAACATATCTCTTCCACTGCTAAAAACTGTCGATTTTTCCTTTGTAGCATTGACAAAATCTGCCCCTTTCTCTCTCGCTCCACTGCTAACACTCTCATGCATGCTCTCATCCTATCCCACTTGAACTACTGCAATGTTCTTCTTTCTGGCCTTACAGCTTCCCACCTTGCCCTGCTCCAGTCTATTCTAAATTCTGCTGATAGAATTCTCTCCCTCTTCTGCCCACAAGGGACAGCCTTTTTCCCATTCCCTTTCTCCCACCTATAGAACTATCTCTCATAGAATTCCTGGCTAGTTTCCATAACAAGTTTCAACAAAAATTGTAATGTACACACCATAGTTGTATAGTGTGCCTATCCCTTTTATCTTGCATAATGAAAGATAGATCAAGGTATCAGGGAGGTTTTTTTTTTTAAAGATATTTACTTAAAAAAATTTGGCAGTACAACTGAAAAATTATAATTTCAGGTAAGAGCAATACACGCTGCCTGCATATTTCTTCCCAAAACTAAAAATTAGAACAAACAAACTAGATTTGTGCGTTTTGGATGCGCTAAAGGTATTGTGATAGGAGTGACAAAGTGTTACAATACAAACAAAATAAAAATACAAATGTGAAAAACTCAATCCAAATCCAAAAAAGTCTCAAAAAAGATGTGTGTCCAACTCCAACAAAATAGTCACATGTATCAATCAATAAAATCCACTTGTGGAACTGCAGCTCCTCTTCCAGGGTATACGCTTATTACCCTTTTTCCAAGAAGTGAAACGAAACACTATCTATGAAGGAAGCGCAAAAAATTGCACTACATAGTGCCTTATCTCAATGTAAAAATATTGTGATAGTAAAAAGCCAGATAATCTGTTAGCACAAATATTTGGTGTTGTGCACTGTGTTTATTTTCATCACTTTCTTTTGCACATATCCTTTGAAGATTATCTGGCTTCTTCCCAAAACTGTGTCACTGGCAGTAGTGTGTGTATCTCCCTTTATATAGGGGTGCCTGCGCTGTGACATCATACCGTGCATCACCATGTGACGCGATTATGTGATGACGTCGCACCCGAACCAAACATCATCATGTAATGCGCATACATAATGATGTTGCGACAGAACGAAGCGCATTAGGTTGTGCCTAGGCACACCGGGGACACCATGTGCGCACTATGGTCACTGGCTTCTAAAACACACATTTACACAGCATAGATATGGAAGGATCAAGCTGCCAGTCCAGACTGTAGTGCAGCCATTGGAAAATAAGATCTTGATAGTGCATTGCAGGTTTCTACCAAATTGTCCTGCCTTCCAATGCTAAATGCCTATGTACGCTGACTGAAGACTAACAGCTGAGTCTCCCAGTGCATCTTGCACAGAAGCTTACACAGAGGGGGCGGTCCTACATCCCATGCTCTCTGTACTGCCAGTGTAATACACAGAA
>WMED01003542.1:0-22010 GCA_019650415.1 Pipa parva
TAGTCCACTCTCGTTAGGAACCGTGGTTCCAGAGATGCAGCTTCCAGCCCCTTATCGCTCCTTTGCAGATGTTTTTTTGAAAAGAAGGCCGAGAGGTTACCACCTCATAGACCCTTTGACTGTGGTATTGACCTGTTGCCAGATACTACTCCTCCTCGTGGCAGGACTTATCCTCTTTCTTTGCCAGAGACTGAAGCAATGTCTGAATATATAAAGGAGAATTTGCAAAGAGGGTTTATCAGAAAATCCACATCTCCTGCAGGAGCCGTTTTTTTCTTTGTTAAAAAGAAGGATGGTTCGCTTAGGCCCTGTATTGATTATCGGGGTCTTAACAAAATCACTGTACAGAGTGAGGCTGTACATGTATTTTATGAAAAGCGTTTTTTAAAGTTGTGTTTGTGAGTATATCTCCTTTCCTTTTAAAAAACTGAATTAATAAAACGTTATCACACTATTTTTGGGATTTTTTGCCATTCTCATATGTTCATGGTGGATGCTATCGTTGACGTTGAATTGTTACATCTGGAGATTATATTGACTGGAATTATCTATGGGAATTCTTTTAAGATTTATCTTGAATTGGTGCAATTGCTGGATGTTTCCTTATATGCCTTTAACAGTCATGATTCTGGTGGGTCTTTCCACACTCAGAGTGTTGTGAACAACACACTAGCACTGGGATTTTTTATGTTTCTTGAGAATATCTTCACTATAAGCACTTGTTTATGTTTTGCGTTTGTTGGTGATTTGGGCTTTTCACTTTGCATACATATTTTTTAAGATAAAGCACTATGTGCACATTTTTTTGCGCTTCTCCCTTAGAGTTTTTTCCACTATTCAGTGCCCGTGACACTATGTTTTAGTCTCCAGAACCTCTGGTGCTTCAGTTCTCGGTTCAACTCCTCAGTGTCTCCATGGGTGCAGATTCTGTCCAGTGTTACAGTTCAGCTGTTCTTGTGCACCATAGTTGGAGTCTTTCTTCTGTGTTACAGATAGCTGCCACCAGTGTGGGAGTTAACCTGTGAGCCGTGACCTGGGGTCCCCTACTGCAAAGTCCAGACCCTTTTGTTGGGGTTAAGGTGAAGATCAGGGGCTCCTTAGATTCCAAACCTCTGTGTTAATGACCCTACTGTAGTAAAGGCAATCCACTTTCCTATGTCACAGACAAGTTTCAATACATCTAACCCTTATAGAGGTGAAACAGGATCCAGGTGCACTTTAGCACCTCTAGTGGTGTACTGATCCTGTGATTCTGATACTGCTGCACATTACATATCCAAAACCTTGCAGTGTCTTGACACTGATCAACTGTAGAATCAAAGCCTCTCCTTTTGCATACCTTCTTGGTATGCCAGTAAGATCACCCCGCATTATGAATTAATGTAAACTCTCCACTAATATCCTCAATGCAGCCTACTAGCAGCTGCATTGAAACAGGGCATACAAACAGAAAGGGCCAGTTTAGTCTCAAAAGTATACTGGATTTAACCCATGGAAATAATACAATACCATTTACTGTTTCCAAGTATACAGATGAGAA
The DNA here is from genome assembly GCA_019650415.1 of Pipa parva. Classification (NCBI taxonomy): domain Eukaryota; kingdom Metazoa; phylum Chordata; class Amphibia; order Anura; family Pipidae; genus Pipa; species Pipa parva. The sequence continues at coordinate 1,541 of WMED01003542.1, forward strand.
AGACTGTGGCTTCTGTGGTCAGAATATGTAGACTATCTTTTCTTGGGTTGATTACACCACTAATACCCTATTCTTGTATTTCTGCTATGAAATGATTCTCTGAAATCCTAATGTCTGCGATCGCAATAGGTGGATTGATTTACTCCCACTAATTGTCCCTGTTATTTTACATGCTGGTATAGGTAGGATTGATTTAATTTAGATGTGCACAATTATCTAGTTAGGTCTTAGTCTTCTGTATTAATCTGCGTCAGTCTCCCTTTTAGATGACCTGGATTCAACATTTTTTTTGAGTGCTTTGCCCTATTATTTTCTAATATATTTATATTTATGTTCAAATTTTTAAGCATATTGTTTAACAAATGCATGTGATCTGAAAAAAGCTATGAAAAAAATGAAATAAGTATACCCGCTTTATATATATACAGTATATATATATATATATTTTTTTTTTTTTATAAAAAATAGGGGATTATTCAAGGTTCATAACAGTAGGTTTTTCTCCACTGTTTTGCATATAAATTAGCTGTCAGCAGTGATAAACTTTCCATCAATTAAATGAATGAAATAAGAATCAAGAACAAAAAATAATAACAAAAAATAAAAAAGAGGTCCCCTGTAGAGAAGATACAATACAAACTAGGGCACTTACTTTTCATATAAAAGTCTCACTACTGGACTTCGACCTCATAGGCTAATAAAACCTAAATGGGGAAAGAACTGTTCAGTATTAATAATAACCAGAAAGAGGAATTTCATACAGTGAAGAAGGAATCCAGACCATTTGTGTTCATCATCTGGACTTTTCTTTTTGTTTAACTAGACTTCACAAAAATATATATAGAACCTTTATTTTGGCTTCTATGTTTTCCTGCCTGTTCGGGGATATGAAGAAATTGTACTGTGCAGCCATTGTTCTGACAGCTCATTAAGTGAAAAGAAACAATTCATTCATCACTGAGCATCCATCAAACAGTAACTATCTTCAGCCAAGGCTTGTATAATAAATATACAAAGTTTCATCACCTTGGATTTAAATCCAGACTTGGGTCCTGCAGAAACACTAACAGATTTCCTTGTTTTGCCACGCTGTCCTACCTAATGCTTCTTACTGTAATATGGTTGGCTACTCACTGCATTGTTAAAGGCTGTTTTAAACTAATATATACAAGTTTATGATTGTTATTAAACTCATATCACCAGCAGCACAAAATTTGGCAGAGTAGGAAAAGGTCTAATACCAGGGGAGTGAGTTATCGCTTAAATCACTATTATATGTTGTGGTGTTTATTACAGAATAATTAAAGAACCAAAATGTAGGAATAGTAAAATAAAAGCCATTATTTTGATCAGTGCTCTACTCCATTAAAGGCTACATTACATGTTTGTAACATAAAATAACAAATCTTAATTGTCCAGATCAAAAGCTACTAGTGACTGTTCTGATATGTCTACACTCCCCTTTAAGCTGTTGTATCCAGGCAAATAACTATATCCCTGGTGGTGGGTACAGATCCAAGATGTAGAAAGGAATAAAATTCTCTACATCAAAATTTGAAAATTGCTTTTATATAATATATAAGGGATAAGGAATGGAGAGAACACACCACATTACCTTAGTAATAATATTATGGGCAGTGGTGAGTGAGGGTAGAGAAAGAGCAAAGCGCTCCACTGCTTTCATTAACTTGGGGTGGTGCTGAGTATTGTACAGATGATGTAAATAAAAAAGAAAGACAAACTGGAGGAGGAGTATACTGGACATATACTCCAGGGGAGAAACCTGAACAATATTTTGAAGATGCCACCTTCCACTGAGAACTTTGGAGGCACAGATTATTTTAAAGATCTGAATTACTGCTGAAGTGGTATAGTAAACCCTTAACATAAGGTACATAAGAAACATAAACCTTTAGTTCTCCTTTAAGCCTACTTTTACGAATATCAGTTTGGAAAATAATGTGTTGTTACATCAAACATATGTCATTTGTCTTACTGTGAGGACTCTCTGTGGTCAGAAATGACATCTTCATGGAGAATAACATAAAAGAAAAAGGAGAAACTTTGGCTAATAAACCTTTTCATTACCAGCTACAAGGTAAAAAGAAAAGAGCTGTGTTTCAGAGGCATTAAGTCAGTTAGCTCATGGACTGTACTCATATTTATTCAAAATAAAAAAGGTAATCACTGAGAATAGTCTGAGATATCCCAGGAGATTATATCTGGAGCAACCTCCCTTCCCCCTCATGTATACAAAATAATTTCCTGGAGCCAGTATGGCTTGGCGTGTACAGTAAAGTCTCCTTTGATTAAGGAAGGTTGGATTAATAAGAACATACAGTAGTTTAGGGAATCAAGCAGCAGAGTCCAACACGCTCACACTTTAGAAGTCTGTTTGTGGTTTCAAGCCTGTCAAACAGATGTTACATGGCCGGGATGATTCATTGGCCTCTGAGAGCTACAATATCAGGGGCTCGGGCAGTAATACCAACTATAGTTTACTCTGTGTTCAAGGTGCAGAAAAATTAGGAATTGGTCTACCAGAGAGATTCCCAGAAATTATATTTTATTCTAAGCCAATGTACTCACATAAATATAGGGCATTTTCATAATTAGCACTTAGGACTTCCCCTGCAAATATTCCCTATTTCAAATCTAGAAAGTGCTATATTCATGCCCCGCTGACATTTAACTTTTTGTTTTTAGCTGTTAGCAAACTACAATTCCCAGCATCCTCTCTTAGTCTTTTGGACATTTTTACACAATTAACTAGTAAAATAAACACAGTAAGTAAAAATGACAGCTGGTAAAAAATACCCTGAAACATATGCTGTGCAACCTTCCCACTTAACAAATCTAGATTATGGGAGAGGCAACCTGTTTGCTTTCAGCTATTGGTGAGCTATAACTTCCAAGTGCTCTGTCACATCCAAAGGAATGTGATAAATGGGTCACCCATAGCTAATTTGACACCTTATTATTGCTGAGCATATGTTAAATATCCTTGTTTTTTGTTTTATTACAGATACTATATGTGAATTAGTTACTTCCAGTACTTGGCCACATCATGTGGCCCTAATTCCCTCCTTTTGTTCCCACCTTATATCATGTGACTTATCTATTAAGGGTATAGTGTGATGATCACAAAGGTGGTCTTTAGCCGTGAACATTGTAAACAGGCTTTTAATGTACACTATATGGGGTTTTAAGGAATACATTTTTGTTAATCCTAGAGTATGGTGTTATGTTCTAGCATGGAGAAAATCTGTAAGGTGCCATTATGGGATCAAAACCTATTCAAAGATGGAAGCTTTGCAGACTTGTCACAGGAGGATTGGTATTTAGCTTTGTTACTAGTCAGTGTGTAACTGAACATGACTACTTCTTGTAAAATCCTCCCTGTCTGATGGTCAATTAGGTTGTAGATTGTATCCTAACCAATTAGGGGAGTTTACTTCCTATAATTGGGTACCCAGGTAAGTCTGCAATTGCCTGAATAAGAAGTTTACTCTGCTCAAGTCTGTTCATGGTATCACTACAAGTGAGATAATTACTTTGGCCACAGAGCTACAGTATAATAAAAGAGCAATTTGTGGTTGCTGTAATTTCTGAATTTTGCTGTTATTCCAGTTTACAGTCTGTTTTTTTAAATCTGTTTATTTCCTGATTCTAGAATATAGAAATCATTTAGTAAGGTCTAGTAACCCATAGCAACCAATCATCAGTTAGCATTCACTGGAATGGGGAGCTAGAAAAATGTAAGCTTAATGAAAGCTAATCTGAGACTGATATGGGTTACTAGGCCACAGCTAATGATAGGACCTGTTGATACATAATAAGGTCCCATGACAGGCCTAAATATGTACAATGTTAGCATTTAAATAAGGAATCATGGAGAAGAAACATGGAGATTAGCATGCTAGCATGTTCCATTTTTCTCCATGACATTACCATTCTATTTTTGAGTGTCCATCTGAGTTGTAGCATTCCTTAGTTTTTTTATCTAAATAGTTTTACCAAGTACAATTGGCAGGCTAAAACTCCCATGAACCCCTGCAAGGTCCAAAATCCACTGAACATTACAAGAGTCAAAACTAGTTATCTAAAGATGGGGTCTCTTGGTTTCATCCTGGAGAAGTGTGTATTATACCTCTTGCAAGTTATTTCTACCATAAGGGTTGGCAGAAAAATAGGAAGTACCCAACCAACATACAAAAAATCTAAAATAAGAACTAAATGACACCCCAGGGCTGGACCAGACACAGACATTTTAATCCCAGTCTTCCAGTGCAAGGCCAGACATGGGCATGACTTCCATTGTGTGTCATCCAAGCTCCATCTACATATCATAAGGTAAAGCATGATACAGGAAACCAAAAGCCTAGTTTCATTCTAATAGGGGGACATGAAAATACATCCCTACATTCCAATAAAAGCACAATGACATTGCATTACTTACACAATTCCTTTTTACATTTTCCAAAGATACAAATCCAATGCTGACAGATGGACTTAGATACCATGCGCTGATATAATGGTAGTCTTAGCCCTCAGTGGACAAGGGGATGCACAAAGTAAATTAAACCTGCTAACAATAGAATCATATACAGTATTGTAATGGGAGTTACTTTAGTAGGATTGTAGCTGCAACATACAATATATCCTATAGCATATAGGACTGGCCACAAAACCCCCTCTCTTAGATTAGCGACTTCTTTCCCAGAACTACTTGCTCTTTGAACTATGATGCATTTAAACATAGCAAAGTCATCAGCAATGATCAAAAGGGAATCTGTATATAGCTTAAAATCATGCCCTTACGTCTTTCTTTAAACTCTATATCCTGTATCTGAGTAATGACTGGCAAATAATTACCTAATATCAGTAAATGCCGTTTTGTTCCTAATGAAAGTGAGAGGATGAAATAAGCCTCTAATAGAAGAGGTAGAAAAAAAAAAGACACATTTGGTCTATTTCCAAAAGACAAATGTTGTGAAATTTCCTAACAATCTTCTCCAAGTGTCCTGTTTTGCTAAACATACTTGTTCATTTAGTTTGTTCTTGTATACATTGGGAAAACTGGCATTTTTCACATGATTTACAGAATTAGGGAGCAGTAGTGGAAATTTGTACATTTTCTGGTAGCATGCAAAGTGGTATATGACAAACTAGGTTGAAAAGCTAACAAAGATTGCCTTTATACAAGTTATACAATCTAACATTAAAGAAGCTGTTTAACCAGACCCAGTTGGTATTTTTACTTACCTAGTGGCAGATATCAGTTATTCCACGTCTGGCAGAACAAAGCTTACCTAGAATGAATGTTGTGATTTTAGTTCCTCCTCCACATGTCCCTCAGGGCACTGATCACATCTGAGCATGCTCAAAAAAATCAATACCTTCCCAGTGAAGCAATAATGAAGTGGATTCCTATGTAGTCATTTATTAATTCATCGTAGGTGGGAACCAAGACACTTAGAAAATTCTGGCATTGAAGATAGAGCCTTAAGAATACTGTAGCTTGGAATCCTATAATGTTCGCAATTTTCAAAGATTCCTTGCAGAGTTTCAGCTTGAAGTTGAAGTTAATCTTTCAGTAAAATATGGTGTCTTAGCTTTTCTTTAAGGTCTGGCACTAAAAATTATTTGTAAAATATGATAACTCAGTACTGTTTTTTTTCCTCTGAAAAACAAGTAGTTAAATCATATACAGATGTATTTTATTAGTTCCCCAACTTGATTCTTACATTAACCTATGATTCCAACACCACGCTGGGAATATATTAACTAGTAAGGAAATCAGTAAACATGAACAGAACTGGATACACAAGTTGCTTGATCATACAAATTTTGTAAATATGTAAGGTATACAGTGTATATCAGGGACCCAGTAGGAAACAAGAAATCAGGGGCCCCCCAGGACACAAGAGTTCAGAGGCCCACCAGGAAGAAGAGATCAGGGATGCACCAGGAAATAAGAGATCAGCATCCAACAGGAAACAAGAGATCAGGGACGAACCAGAAAATAAGAGATCAGGGACGAACCAGAAAATAAGAGATCAGGGACTCAACAGGAAACAAGAGATCAGGGACGAACCAGAAAATAAGAGATCAGGGACTCAACAGGAAACAAGAGATCAGGGACGAACCACAAAATAAAAATCAGGGACGAACCAGAAAATAAGACATCAGGGACTCAACAGGAAACAAGAGATCTTGTTTTACACTACCCTTAAGAACATGCCGTGATGGAGCAGTTTGTAACTTCAGGATGGACCATTAAGGCCTGGGCCTAAGGGGAGTTTCCTTGTGTCCTGCTGGGCCAGTCTTGACACTGAGTACACTACATTTTTTCCAAATTTTTACCCAAGAATCTCTTTCATTTCTTCTCTTGCATCCATTTCCATTTTAATTTTCTATTCAGTTTACATTTTCACTGATTTTACCTGCTTCGTCCTTTAATAAATACCCCATTAAAAAAAAAAAAAACACACCAGCTTAAATGAATTTTATTTCGCATAAAGGCTAAAAGATTTCGCATAGCTTCCAAAGACGTAAAAATGAACAGAAAAATATCATATCTGGCCTAGAAGCCAAAAGAAGGAGATGCCAAGTGCATTTTAAATTTTTCAAAGGGCAAACATGAGGGTGGGTTGCAGAAAACAGATTTAAGGAGTGAGAATTTTGATACAAAGCCAACGACAGTCATCAAAACATGTCTCTGTCTCTTTAAGTGCCATGCAGCAAAAATAAAAGGAAATTAACTAAGTATTGCAGGCGATTTTGGCGCCGTGAAAATAATACCCAATCCTAGGCCAAATTTGAAATGAAAATGAACGTGATCCGTCATTTGGGGCTGTTTTTCTAAGGCAGAATATATATTTTTAAATGCTGGCAAAGCAATTACTCAAATTAAAGCAACTGGAAAAATAAACATTGACAGGGAAAAAAAATTGCTTTTAGGATTTTTTTTTTTCTTAATGTAAAAAAAAAAAATAGAACATTGGTTTAAAGGAGCGTGACTGAATTAACTCTAGAACTGCAAACTGGGGGAGTTACAATGGGAACAAACAAATCAAGCAACTTAATAATGATAACGTAGAAAAATGTCCAACAATTGTACCAAGTGATTAGGGACAACCAATTTACTCTGCCAAGTGACACAAATCCAATACCTTCTACCGTTGTGTTGAAATTTCTCCCAGTGCTGTATAAGCCAATAAACTTGTCCCGGCTCTATTTATTGGTTATTTTGAAGTGTTCAATAGGAAGACCGTTGTAAAGGAATAAATGATGAATCAAACAGAAATCACCAGCAGATTATTATCTCGGCAAACATTTGTATAAGCCACAAACTTTTCAGTGGTTCTGACAAGCCCAACTAGGATTTAAAGCCCTGCTCATCTGTAATATTAACTACCAGAACCAAAATGAAATAGTCAGCACTGAGTTTCTGTGATGTTTCTGGCAATGCTAATAAGGTAGCTAAAATCTCAGGATTTCACTAGCTAAACAGCCCCCATTTGGTAAGTAATTACACTTACCTTAATGCTGTCAGAGTCCTCCATTTCACACTGACATGGCTAGCTCTCTGAGTACAGAAAGAAGGGGACCTAAGATCAGCCCTCTCATCTGTACTAATGTTATGATAAGCTCAGTCAGGGGCTGTGTCCTTGTCATGCCAAAGCATAGTCCTTGTGAACCTGAGGTATTTTGAAAGTGTTCTTTACATGTAAACCTTAAAACAACTGTAAGGCTATTCCTAGATGAGAACACTAATCGCCACAATAGCTCCATCTCCAGGCCCAATCTAGCAGCTACAAGGTCCCAGTGGGTAGCCCCACTTACATTGGAGGGGTACACTCCCAGCAAATACTTTTGTGTGGTGCCGTTATATTAGTGTTAATCTGAACAGATGCCAGTGATTCTTACCCAAAACACACACAAATTATATAATAAAATGGATAAGTATTTATTTTAAGAATAAGTCAAATGAATACAATTAACCATGGACATGAAACATGTCAATTTTAGTGGCTGTCTCAAGAGACTTCTTAGGGGAGCACCCACTCCTTGGGAAGCCCTAGCCTACTATGGGTCTCTGTCCATCCCAAGGACTCTAAATCCCTTGGGTCCACTATGTTCCTGGTGGGGTGCAATGTTACCCATTAAATAGCTGAGCCTGTCTTTTACCCCTGAGGTGAACTATAACAAGACCTCTTGTCACATATGCCCTAATTAAGAAATGAGTTCTTCCATCTCCCTGGTGGACACCCCATAGTTGCTTCTGAGACCACTCACCAGGGCAGTGATATATATCCCAAAAGGGTCCTGAAATAGTGAAATCATCCAAGTGGGGGCCTGAAGTGTGTCAGAAATATTGGAATCTACCAGGTCTGTTCCATTACCAGTGCCACCGAATGGAGACCTGAAAACAATTTGCTTTAGATACCTATGATGACAGGGATAACATCTCCAAAAAGTTAAGCACCCAATGTTATGTGCCATGAATAATAAAGAAAGGTAATTAATTTTCAGTGTGCACACAACTTATTTTTCTACTGCGATGCCAGTACAATACACAAGGCGGAAATAGACAGCATTATACATGGAATTTGAATCCTACAATTTAATAAGTAAAACTGTTTATAGAAAGCTGCTTCATCAAAAACATTTTATATGCAATTATATTTCATAAATAGATGTGAACTGTCACATGATGTTTTCCTTTTATGCTATTCATCAAATCTCACCTTCTGGTGTGGTTAGGAAACATTTTGTTATGTGTTTCTGGATAAACAGCTTTTTCTAAGAGTTAGATATTTGTCTCATGATTGCTGTTTGGCCTGGTGTTAACATTAGTGAACATCTTAGGAAAAGGGGGGAAAATGGAGATATACCGTAAATATATCTTTTTTGTAATGAATAAGGCTGAAAAATCTAGTTAACAAAAACAAGCAAGCTAAACACTGACACCTGAAAAACGTGAAAGAAAAAGAAATGCAAATAGAGGTTATTTTGTTAGTACTTTGTGGAAACAGAACCCATACATACTGTATATACTGTATATTGGACTTCTCATCTTGACATCTATTAAGAGGTTACATGGGGTTCAGCTGTGTGGTGATATGGGATACCTCTGGCACTAAAAAGTTAGAAGTTTTTGCTATGCTAAAAGGGACCACAAACATCACAAGAGTACAAGGCCCCAAAGGACCACATAGATTTTGAATAGTGGCGCTGTTTCTAAGATGTCTTCTACCTAAGAAGACCTACTTCTCTGCATTTAACTTCTCTGTATTTAAATTAAATCTGCATCCGTGTTCAGAGATTTGTCTGCACATCTCAGTCATGGCAAGGTACTAAACACAACTCTTAACCAATGACATCCCGAGATGAGACTTTGTGTGTTTTTGCAAATCTATGAAGCAACAAGATATGATGTGAAAAAAAAACTAAATAAAAACACTAGTTGGTGTTTACAAATTGAGCAGATTTTATTGAAAGTGAAAACACAATATTCTTTTTTCCTGTTGGTTTTGCTTACAACTGTACATCTTGGTGTAATGAAAAGATATAAAAAAAATGTCCTGTTATGTCAACAGATCTACCATAGCTCGTACCTGTAGTATTAAACCAGTGGTTATGGATATAGTATAGAATAGAAGGGATATGAATGTCAGATGGAGTAGATTTGAATGCAACATCTGGTGTGTGTAGTTCACAGAGCACTGGATTTATTTCAGTATAAAAATGGTGTGTGACTTACCACAACATACGGCAATTAGGTCTTCTTTACCTGTACGATTATAACAAGCAAAGGTTGTTTTTAACCTTCTCCCCCATAAACATTATTATCTGACTGGAAGAAGCTTAAGTAATATATTTAGGATACTGTATAACTTGAACTCGCACAAAATCCAAAATGATGTCTGGATTCTCAAAAGAAATTTTTTTGGGGGGGAATTACTTAAGTTTTTTTTGTAACAATTTTAAGAGAAAAGAAAAGTTGAAGGCCAATCAGTTCAGACCATCACAATCCTTTTTGTTCCATTTGGATCCCGGTAACATGCCTGCTCCTGTATTTAGTTGTGTAATTTTACTAGCACTGTTCTATAGCGGATCATGTTTATACTACCGTTTCTCAAACCCTTGTTTATTTTGTTTTATTGTAATGAGACTCAGATGTGCGGCTGTTTATTGCAGCCAGCTGAGGAGAGCACTCTGCATACGCTCTAATTAACCAACGGCAAAACTAAATTAGTGTTCAGAAGGGGAGGTAAGAAAGGGGGAGAACAAGACTTATTTCTGTAACTACCTCCAATTAAACCCCTGTTTGTTTTTATTTCATCAGGGAGAAGAACCAGGGTTGGAGTGCATGATGGAACCTGGGGAGATTTTATAAAAGGGACGAGATATAGTTGTTGGGGAAAGAAAGAAGGTGACATAGGGGCTAATTCACCATTGTGCGTAGTGAGCTGCGAAGTCTTCAGCTCACTTCGCACATGGTGATATGCGCCTGCTGATGTCCTGCACACGGACATCAGTGAGCGCATTAAAGGAATTTCAGTCTCAGCGAGGAGACTCAAGTGTTCTCGCTGATTTTTTCCATTATATGAGGATAATTGGCTCTTGCCTCATGGGTTTTTTTGCCTTCCTCTGGTTCAACATTGCAGGAAAATAGGCTGAACTGGATTGACATGTGTCTTTTTTCAGACATAAACTATGTTACTCCAGTAGGTAAAATAAATCTTCTTTATTAGGTAACAAACATTAAAATCAGGAGGTCTTAAAAACCATCATCCAAAGCACCTATGCTTTCGTGCCAAAAGGCGCTTAATCATAGTGATTAAGCTCATTTTGGAGCAAAATGCAAGTTTATGGTCAATTTACCCAGGTGTAAGGGAAACATAACTGAAGTTGCTATTCAAGTACAGATTATGCACTGTCTTTAAAATAATTTGCATGTAAAGTACTTTAAACAGGATAATTGGTGGCCAAGTCATTGTCTGCACTGTAACCAGGCCTGCCCACAATGTAAGGGGCCTGTCTGCAATGTTGTAGCACAGCACCAGCAGCCCACAACACAACAACCCCTAACACTAGGAATTTATTCCGGTTGTGAAAGGTTGGATGGGTAGGGGGACAGACCTTTGAACCACTGCTTGAAAATGTATTCTTACTCTTTAAAATGAATATCAGTGTAGTAATTAATTTACAATTACTCTCAGCACACTGTAAAAAATTAGAATAAAGTTCATCTGGCATGCGACATACCGTATCACTGCATGTTCTTCTAAGATGTTCTAGAGAAGATTTACTTGTTTTTAATGAAGCCGATTAAAAATAAAATACAATCTAAATTTAATTTATACAAATAAAAAATAAACTAACACAACAAGAAAAATATCAGATGTAAACCTATCCCTGCTAACCATATGTTTGGGGCTTGCTGTTGTGCTGTTACTAGAAGATACTTTATTGATTTTATTGTTTTCATTTCAAACATTAGTCTGAATGGGATATGAATAGGTGGAAGTCTGTTCTATTGAGTCTGTGAAAGAGATAAATTGGTTGCTATGGCAAGTGACAAAACCAAATATCTGCTGTAAAACTTCACCATGTTTTATTAATAAGAACTGACAAATAAAAAATATAATCATTCTGATCTCATTTGTGACTGTAGTTTTTATAAACCATTAACAAATTATCAGGGCTATTCATCACCAGGGAAAATTTTTTATAGGGATGTAGTAACCTATGGCAACCAATCAGAAGTTGTATTTTATTATTCTTAAACTACCTTATACCAGAGAAGGCTGACTGCTGATCGGTTGCTGTTGGTTACTAGACCTCTGTAAATGTTTGCCCTTGTTGATAAATTTCCTAATGTTTACAAAAAATAGATGTGGGGTAGAGATGGTTAACAAATGAAATCTTTATTTATATTAAAAAAACGAATATACTATAGCTTTAGCATACTTTTTGAATTAGTTTTAATTTAAAATAGAATATTTATATTATGGCAAAGTGAAATCTATGAACTCTTAAGGCAAACTGTGAAAACTAGCTTGCTGAAATTAAAAGACTGATAAAATGACTGCATTTGCTACATTATTGCAGAAATCACTGCAGTTAAATATCCATACAGCGATTCCTATTTAACATCATTAATTGTTAAAGGGGAAAGACCTGATTTATTATCTAGAGTTGTGTACTGTACCTTAACCCCATTTATTTTATACATGTCTAAAAAGATTGGCAGCCCAAGGCACTTCTGTCATCTCATACTTGCATAATCTCATAGCGACCCTACGCAAGTCACAGAAGTCCCAATCTCCTGAGCTACAGAGGCTGGTATGCACTGTCCATGCTATGAAAATATACACATTAAAATATTAACAAAAGGAAAAGAAGCTTAACAAACTGCAGCTTTAAGACAAGCTAGCCACCATCAAAATATCTCCTCACACCTTTCTGTACTTCTCCTCCCTGAGCCAATGTACGTTACAGAGGCTGTTTGTCCGGACCCCCAGAGTCCTGTAGGAATTCTCGTTTACAATTTGCTTGTCCTAGTGACAAGAAAAATGAATCAGCAGCCAGAAGAGGTGTTGGGAAAACCTAGAGGGAGCCAGTTCCACATCTCCACCCCCTCACCGCCTCTCTTTCATGGGCTGTTCTTCTTTACCCATTTTTAGTCAGAATCTGATATGTTATAACATGCTGAGGGATGCACAATCCCTTGCTTAGAAACACAAAGTACAAGATTTATAACCCACCTACTGTTAGGATACAAACTATGCTGAAATTAACTTTGTATTTTTTTTTTATTGTGTAAACTTTACACATTCTTGCCTCTATCCAACACACATTAACTAGCAGAATCATTTGTGCATCTGACACATTCTGTAAAGGACATTCTAATCTGGTTCTACTCCTTACAGTTTTTTATGTGCAGGTTTATTATTGTTGACCCCATAAATAATGAACATCAATTTTACCACATATCTGTAAATATACGTTGGAGTGTAAGGGTGTGGGTGGAAATCAAAGCAATTCCAGTTAAATTACTTATACTATTTACATTTTACAGGGCTTTGTAATTTCTCCTTATATAATTTTATGTCTTACATAAGTACTATACTTTGCTTGCTCCACATGGAGATGCTCAGCCACTAAAGAACTATAGTAATATTTGCTTTTGCTTTGACTCAAATATGGAAGGATAATTACACTGATATGATCAATCACCTCATGGACTGCAGTCGTTATAATGATCAAGGTCAGGGCTATGTCCTCATCTTTGTAAAGAATGATATTATTATTATTTACAGTAAGAGATCTGATCTGAATGTTGAACAATTAGGTGAGAATCCTTAAGAGAGAGCAATGTCAGGCCAGTCCCAGGGAATAAAGATAGGTTTGGTAACTTGTGTTGCTATACACAATTCATAACATGCAACCTTGATTATTTAACTTGATCAGTGTTGCACCAGTCGAAACCAATGTTATTCACAAAAATGATCAAGCAGCACTCGATCAATAACATTTTCAAGCCATTCCAATCAATTTAGGTGATCAGCTAAACCTCTAATGGTTGATTTGGCTCCATTCAAGGTCCACCTTTTACCCATACACTTAAAGATTTTTAAGCAATTTATTGAAAAATTTGCTCCGTCTATGGCCACCTTACAGCTTAAGGAAACCAAATTACTTTTGTTTTTACAGCATTACTCGGATGAACATTTTCAATTATTTAAACAAAAATGAAAAGAAAAAGTAAAAAAAAATGTAAACAATTTTGAAGATTTACGTAAAATCAGGCATATCTTTTAGCAATATAAAAGAAATGGCAGTTTAGAACCTTTTCAACAAATCCAAGATAATGTATACTTTCCATGCAATTATACAGTGTAATTGCTGTTTGCCTTCTATTACTGAACACCAGGAGAAGTCTTCACCCCTATGCCTAATTCCATCATGACCCATACAATTATTAGTGTTTATATATACTCAATCTATTGTTATTTTTAAATTAATAATAGGTGAAAGGTATAATGGATGTACAAGTGGAAACAGGCTGGGATTAAACCTCTGGAGGGGGGGGGGTCCTTTCCAAAGGAATTTTTTAAATAACAGAAGGTTTTTTACACAAAGTCAACAAATAAGCAAAGCAGAGAGGGGATACATGCACTGAATGAATGCAAGGCATTAAGACGATTATGTTTTCCTAGAGTAGACTCGATTACACATTCTCATTGGCTTGTTTGTACACAATTCTGTGCAGTTTTCTTGCTTATGAACAGTAAATATAGTTATCCTAAAATATTTTGGGAGTGTTATTAATGGTTAATACACTGTAAATGGGTGTTATTATAGGGCTTGACTGGCATTTGAGTGGATGAGGGAGGCTGATTATGGAAATGTTTTAAAAACTGAAATGTTTCCCCAAAGTGACATTCTGCGAAATTTTGCGTGAATAAAAGGATAGGAACAATGCAAGAATAGATATACATGGAGGGTCAGTTTCTTGACTCTTAATTCTGGCATTGTTGACAGGTGTTTAGATGACCATAATGAAATTGCCATCAATGAAGAGAGATAGAGAGAGAGATAGAGAGAGAAAAAAAGGGAGAGAGATAGAGAGAGAGAAAAAGATAGAGAGAGGGAGAGAGAGAGAGAGAGGGAGAAAGAAAGAGGAATATACTGGAGGAGTCTGAAGTATGTCAGAGTATAACAATTAGGTAGCAAAGCCATCCTAGAACCCTAAGAGACACATAGAATAAAAGTCCCCAGGAACTCTGAATGCATCTTATATGTGTTCTTTTGCGGGGAAAGTCACATGAATGAACTAAAAATAAACACTGTGTGACAATCTGGTGTGCTGTGTGGTTTTTGTCACCATGAAGTTACTATTACTGTTACCTTTAGATAGGAAAGATCATTCTGAGCATGTAGAGTGGCAACTTATCCATTTGCATTGAGAGTTAGAGACATGTTTATGCAATGCACACTTAGCCACCTTCACCTGTTATTACACAGCCTTTTTTGATTTCTTGAGGTGTATTCACACTTTGATGAATATGCTCCCCAGTCATGGCGTATTGTGGAGCTAATGGTTGAAAAGTTTTGTCTTTACATTACTGTACTTTTATTTTACTTTTTCAGAAAATGTCAACAATTGACATCTAGGAAAAAATACAGTGTTTCAGACTGGACCCATGGCAAATACAGTTTTCTAATAAATAAATAGAATATCAGCTATAGATCAGGAGATAATTGTTGCAATTAAGAAATGATGGTGAATCATGAAAAGTAAATGTGGAGGAAGAATGCGCAACTGACTAATCCTTCTAGAATAATGAAAAATAGCAGGAATCGAATAACACAAATAATGATAGAGGCAGGTCCTTTAGTAGGTATTGATGATATCATGGTTGCTCAAGATCTTATATGATTACAGCTTATCATCAGAGGTGATACCAAGCATCATTAATGGAGACAATAAAGTCTTTACTCTATTTCGGCACCAAAGAGCAGATATTCACAAATTTATGTAAATTGCTTTTTTATTAATCTGCCACTCTCTTCTTTTCAAAATACAACATTACACATTTTGCAGGTGACCGCATAAGTATTTTTCCCTAGGAGGTTTGATTTTAGGAGAAAGAAACCCTGTAAATCCTTGTTCTAGACATAATGCTATCAGGGGATTATGTAGACAGTGGCAATTGTTTTCTTTGATCTTGTAACCAACAGCAACCAATAAAAGGTTGCCCAGTATCATTGATTATTAACTTTTATTTGGATGCTCTAGGTTACTAGACCTCAGTAAATGATGACTGGTGTTTATAATTATGACTCATGTTGATGTTTGTTATTTTCAACCTAAGCTCTTCCTTGGTTACTCCTCCTTGTGTAGGCTCACATGCTATTTTATTTTCATTGGGAGTACTATTTGAAAGATGTATTCTAGGAAATGTACATACTTTTGAGGAGTGTACACTTTTCAGGAGGCCTTTTCCTTCTCAACTTAAATCTGAAGAGCTGTGAGTAAGAGCTAATTTAGGTTTTGGCCTGTCAAGCGTTCCTGTATTTGTTTCTTAACTCCAAATATGCCCTGTGTAGTCCTTAGCAAGACAATGTTCCTAGGGTTTTACACAACAATATGTAATTGTGCATACAATCCCAAAACATAAGACGTATGGTAACTAAGGACCTGATAAAAAACATTTATTAATTAGAGTGTAATTATCACATTTCTATGAAATGCTACACTTGCTACAAATTGCACCATGCATGCCCAGCTTGAAGTCTTTCTTACTGAGTTATTAGGTTTATCCATACCATTGAGAGATGTAGCCTGAGTCAGTTAGGCCATGTCGTGGTTCTTGAATCTGGGATTCCCTGGTTGCATGCAGCAGCCTTTACAGGGTTTGCCACTAGAGGGATTCTATTCTGGTCTGTACTGACTTGAACTTGGCTCCACTATGTACATGTCTTTTGTCCACTTGGGTTTTGATTTCAGCCAGTTTCATTCTATCAGAGAGTCTAAGTTTCAGCCAATCTCAGCAAGAGCTCCTTTATATGTGCCAGTTTTACTCTAACCTTGCTTGAGCAGTGAGCAGGGAGTTACACTTCTGTAATCCTGCTTGTGGATTTTACCTGTATTCATTTGAGCTGAATGCACTCTCAAAGAGTTTATCTTCTTGGACTTCTGGAGTTCCTGTTGCAGTCCTGCAGTGTTCCCAGTCCTGTTGCTTTGGTGGTTCCAGATTCCAGAGTTACCTGTCTCGAATACAGTTCAGTAGTTCCAGAGTTTCAGCAAATCCTTTTTCTGGTTTAGTTCTCTTGTTCCTGTGTAGTAGTGAGCCCTGCTTCGCTCCCAATTTCCTGTCTGTTGCTGTCCCCTTGTGTTTGTTGGGAATTTGGTAATCTGCACTTGTAGCTGCAATACTAAAGAGAAGAAAGGCATCCCTGGATGACACAACCTGTGAGCATCCCGCTGTGAAATCTATGTTCGTTTGCGGAAACTACCGTTGAATACTGGGATGGTCATTAAACTCCGTGCCTTCAGTGAGGCCTGTTTCAACTTCTCCTGGTCTGTGGACCCACTACACTGCCACGATCATAACAGTATTCCACAGTGAATTGTGGAGATTGTACATAGGGGCCAGTAGGTTTCATACTTCTGCATTATATAATACAAATTACCAGCGGCCTTCTTTATCTGACAGATCTGCAGCTTGTTTTCCCATTTCCCTTGTCAGCAGTTATTATTATCTTTCATGGTACCATCTAGGAATCATGAGCCTATGATGTCTCACTTTGTGTAGCTTCTTTAAACTCATATTTCCTCTGAACTAAATAGTAGATGTAAACCCCAATGAGTGTGAGATTTTGTGTTGTAAAGATGGTTAGGTGTTGACAATTAAAGCAACGTAACAGGCAGGGTAAGAGTGTTTTCATGGTAGTTGCCATATGTCTTGCAAATAGTGTTCTTACTTGTTCCTTTACATCAGTATTTGCAGGTGTATTTATAAATGTCTAAATATGTTTTAATCCCTTGAGTAAAGACAGGTGTAACGTTCACATTGTACCATTTTGGCAATCCAGAAAGTAGAATTTAAATAATGAGAAGATATTTTAATTAGACTCTGTTTTATTTATTTTTTTATATTTCTTGGCATTTACAGAAGTGAGAGAAAATAAATTCTTTAACAAGTTAAGTGTCTGCCAAAAAATCCATTACATATTCAATTAAAGATGAATCTCTCTTTACTGTAAACACCTCAGATTTACAAGTAAAAATGTGTATACAGAATTTGCCACGTCCAAAGACCTATACTGTTAACCATGCTGCCACGGTTAATCTGGTAAATAGAGAAAACAGAGGATGATCTCTGTTAGAATAAACTCATATCTTTATTCATTAAATGTTAAAAAGTTGTGGTCACAGCAACACACAATCCAATGCGTTTCACACCATCGCAGTACTTACTCATACTGGTCAACATAATGAATAAAAAAATTCACTGAAGGTGGTATACAAAAAAAAAAAAAAACAAACTGAAATTAATGTACACTATTGTAACCCATAATTATGTACACTGCAGTTTAAATAATTTAAGAGTGTCTGATTGGTTGCAGTGGTTTATAGCTCTAGTGTAGATTTACATCTGGGTGAATTCCCCCCTTTAGTGAGAGGTTGATATGGCAACCTTTCATCATTATGCTCTCATTTAAAGCTGACTTATTATTTTACACCCCCAATTCTGGGATTAAAAAATAGTGTGTAAAAATGAATGCTACCCTACGTTGGGATACTGGTTGTCTTAGTCAATAACAAAAATATATATTTCTATTTACTTTATATAGTGTTTTGGTTGGGGCCACTTAGGGAGAAATGTTACAAGATGTTACAATTTTAGGCACACCTCTATCAGGGGTTCTGGGGCATAAGAGTAATTCAGTAACTCATCCTTCTACGAGAGCTCCCTGCATCCAGCGGTTTGATGTTTAAGATTTATTCATTTTTTCTTTTCTAACCCATAATAACTAACCTTTTTTCCCACTGGGAAATGGGTATAGAGAGGGGTCCCCATCCTCTACAGAGAATGCAGGGTATTCAAAGGTCTATGAAGGATGCCTGCATTTTAGCTAGACTTTGCAACTTGTTTCTTGCTGAAAAACATTTTTAGTAGCAAGTTGATAGGGTATTAATTGATTTGATGCTAATTATTGGGCATTTTTATTTTTTTTGAGGGGATTCTACAAATTTGTTGTCACTGGCATTTTCACTTTAACATTGCTGGTGACTTTTTTGGTGTTTTTTAAGTGAACACTTGGCTTTTATCTTGTTTGTTTCTGTTTCAGTTCACTTTGTGACATTTTGCCTTTAACTGTGTTGATCAGTGTCATGTGACATAGCAAAACACCACTGGATACACACTTTTGAGCCAAAGAATGAAGATTGTTTGGGTTATTCATGAAAGTCCAAACATTTGTGTAAAGGTCCAAAATTTGCATCCATTAGCCACTTCCCCAACTTAGCTTAAACTAGTTTCTTTGATGTGTTAAAAATGCAATAAATTCAACAATTTCTGATGGTCACATGCATCACTTTGCTTGCGAATGCAATAGCTATTTAGCATTGTCTGGGAGAGTGCTGATTTGGACTGTGGAAGAAAGCTAGACAAGGAGTTCCCTTTCTCCTTTAGCCACACTGATGTTAGCAGGGTGGGAGGCAGGGTGGAGAGCATTATACACTAGTATGAACCTATCCTTATGTATATGTATATATGTAGACATGATTATAACCTTCAGATATATGTTTATTTCATGATTGTTTATATAAACCCAATTGTTTTTAAGCTCTGTTGTTCCATTAAAGTGTGTTTATTATGTAGAAGTTAATGACATTTTTCTGTTGGATAGATTCTACTCTGCAGAGATGGTGTGCGGGATACAGTTCCTTCACAGAAACGGGATCGTCCATCGGTCAGTAGAACTACATTATTTTAGCTTTAACCTTTACAGTTTGATTAATCCTTCCCTTCTGATATTTCACTTGATTAATTCAATGTAAAGTTTCCCCAAATCTAAGGTACTTATATTAGAACAGATACGTAGCAGTTATTTAGGTGGGGATAGATTTCTGCACCTCAGACAGAGAGAATCCTATTGGATTTTTAAGTTGAACACACTTGCACCAACAGGTTTAAATTTGGCATTAGATTTGGCAGCCTTTTGATGAACACACATTTATCAAGTCCTATCCATTTGACTGCAATATAAATTTGACCAATATATAAGGTTTTTAGCATATATAGTAAGATTTTTTGATTGTATTACTGTTCATGATAGTTTTTAGCCATGTGTTATTATTATTTTAAAAATTGTTTTATTCTTGTTTTTATTATTATTAATCCGAATGTATATTATTGTATCATACTGGTTTCCATAGTAGCGTTGCTATGGCAATGCAATATACAATTTGTGTTATAAAATTTTCATTTAAGTTAATTGAAACATTGTCTAATCATTAATAACAACATATCCATTGTTTATTTATGGGTTAAAACTCTGTATTAGTTTTATATTAAGACTATGTTATATATCTTAGCTGAAACAATTATGGAAACCGGATATGACGCCAACCATGTTCCTTTATCTCTCTTTGAAATGCAAATGCATTCCATATTCAGCTTACTGGGCTGTTCTTCACCTATGTGTCATCACTTCCGGGTTAAGACATGCATTGCGTCATTTCCTGTTTGAACCACATGTGATTACACACCGGTTTAGTATAAATAACAGCCAGAGCACAAATGAGAACTCACTGTTTGGTCCCTGATGAAGTTGAGGTAAGCAACGAAACGCGTTGGACTGTCACCATCTGTGTCATTTTGATTACATGCTTGTTGAAAGATATGCTCCTGTGAGTATAATTTAACCGTTTTTTATAAAT